>WYDI02018732.1:0-73350 GCA_009867235.2 Psittacus erithacus | reverse complement strand
AAAGTCAAAACCACAGCACTGCACCAGCTACTAAGAAGGAGAAAAATGACTGCTACTGCTGAACCCAGGACACTTCTGTAATATTTAGAAGGCAAAAAATATGCAGCAGCAATAATTCCTTTTGTCCTATCCTTTACAAAGTCTTGTTAATGCAGTGAACAATAAATAACAAAACCAGTCCCTCTCATACTTGGATTAACTGCAACCTTCCATTCTGTTCTTTTCTCTCAGTTTTGTGCCAAGCATACAGAGGATTAAGAAATCTAAATACCTGAAAAAGTGCTTAATTCTCTGCAGAGGCATAAGAGAATGTATAAGTGAGTTACAGGCCAAGAGTCCTTGTATGATAGCAACATTGCTGTTATTTATATTTACAGTTAATGTTATAGCTTTTCTAAATTAAAAATGCCACCTAACTACTTGCAAAGGAAATATAATCTATAAATAGCTACTTTATGCACACTGTATCATTTCCACTTCAGTTAAGCAAAAAGATTTTTTTCATCCTCTAGTCTTAACAGCTTATCCTGTGAAGTTATGTCTGCATGCAAGTATATGCTACAGGCCAAAATCTGCTTTCATTTATATCTTTGTAAGAACTCTATCTTAAACGAAATTGAATACGATATTTTCTATGGGCAGATTTCATCCCTAACCATTTTTGTGTGTGATGCTGAAAGAATCATAGCTCGTAAGGCATGGTTGATTATAAGCAGTTTCTAGTGTGCTTTATTTGTGTGTATTGTCTTATGTGTATTTAATTTCCTTTGAAACTGGTTCTGTTGGTAGTTAGGTGTCCCTCAAATCACCAGATGAATAGAAGATTTGGTTTAGTGTAGATCTTCACAGATGCATGAAATCATGATATTTAAACTACTTTTCTAATGAGGGTGGGGAGTTGACATTTTAGGCTTTTCTCTTAAAAAAAACCCCAAACAAACCAAACTCTAGTATAAAATACATTAGGAATCTTGTTGATACTGTACAAGAGGGGACAGTCTTGGGAGGGAATATTAGATTTTGTTGTAGCCTTTTCCAGTAGCATTGATTTTGAACTGCTTGCTCCCATCAACCCTGCAGTGGATAATCAGATTTGTACTTTTAGTCTTCACACACAGCTAAATCCTGTAGTGCTCAGTTTTGCTTTGTTTTCAAAGGATCAAAGATCTGACTGAGGTTTTGTACACAGTCTGCTGTGTGGTTTCACTTTAATTCAATTAGGAAGTAGATGATAAGCTTTTACAACACTCAAGGGGTCACTTGGATGGAGTTAATGAAGAAACAAAAGGTGAAACAAGGCAATGCTCCTTTCTAAGTGACTAATGGTTGAAGGGGGACAGCTCTATTAGGAGCAGGTGAAGGGGAAGAAAAACATGCATCAAGTCTGCCCCAACCATTTATTGACATGCAGTCTTAGCTTACCTGAAAAAGCAGCAGCAAATGTTAACTGGAATGAAAAGATACAGATTTAAAAATCATAATTCTTTATTCTGGGCTTGGGAAAATAACTTAATGACAAGAAACTGCTGCAGTCTCTACAGTTAAAAAAACCCTCACTTAGATCTCCAAAGTGTAGATGAAAAGCATGGTCCTAAACAGTTCTGCTCTGCACTTACTTAACTCCTGTTTATAGTCAATGAAACTTTTATAAAAAAGACTAACAGAGTAGCCCATCTTGCAGGAGAAGGGTTGTGTATGCACACTATGATAGTTTGCATAAAGCAAATATGTAGAGTTACAATTTAAAAAGGAAAATGGAACACTGGATAAATAAAATTTTGGTTTTGTTTTGCTTTATTTTTAATGGAAGGCAGATATCATTCCATGGCAAGACCCCTCTCGTTCTTTGGGTTTTTTTGTTTTCTGTGCTGGCAATTCTAGAAGCTTGGGATATTTCCTAAATACAAAAGACAAACATCATTGAAAAACAGTCCAGTTTTGCTTCCACAACTGATTTGACAAGGGCATTGACAGTGTTAAAGGACAGAAACAACTGCTTTGAAAAATTTGGCTGCATTAGTAAAGTTAAAAAACAAGCTATAGCCTCTTTTTCATTGTAGTTGAACTCAGATTTGAAAATTCTGTGAACTTTTGCTGAGCTTCTACAGTCTGTATGTATTTTACTGTATGGCTCTTTACACAAAGAAAATTGAATTCTAAGATGGGGCTTTAGAAGCATTTTAAGAAGAAACTGGAATCTAGTAGAGGTTTTGGGCTACCAGTTAGACCTGATGAAGTTTAATTAAGTGAAGAATATATTACATCTTTCCCCATATATGAAGTTACACTAAATGTGATCCTGGTATTGAGGTGCTAGGGCTGGTGAACTTCAGGAAGCCATCAGTATTCTGCTTTCTGGAGGAGAGGCGGCAGATCCCTGCAGCAGTGACTATGAGCTGGTACGCTGGCACCATCCATGGGATAGCCAGCTTTGGTCCAGAGGTACGAATGTGGCAATGCAGACTTGCAGCTGACAAAGTCTGCTCCCTACACTGCCATGAAGGACAATGTAGTTTCTTGTCCCACCACACTTTGCTTGGTGGATGGCGTGCCAACTGATTTGCATTTTATTGTCTCTGGATATGGCCAGGTCAAATGGGCGGAGGGGCATACCTCAAACCGTTGTCTTTGATGCTAAAAGACAACTTTCTTGTGTAGTCCCGGGTTACTACCATATTTTTTCCTTTACTAATACAAAGGTTCTTAATTTCTGCAATGCAAGTACTGTTTATCTAAGATAGGCATAATAAATTATTTATTAATGGCACATTTAATTGAATAGCTTGACTGCTTAATGCACATAGCATACATGTGTCCTTAATGGCAAATAGTTTATTTATTTTCATCTTTTTAACTAGATGGAATGGTTGTGTGTGTTGGCTGTTTATGCTGTTTGGTTTACTAAATGCTTTGATAGGCTAATAACTCACTTTGAGGGGTGCACAGCTTTAATTTCTATCTTGAACTACTTTAGAAAGGAAACAAAACATGTCATTGTTTGGGTGATAAATAGTCCATTTTCCTGATTGGACCATTTACAAAGTTTAGCATAATCTAAACTGCTATGGTTTAGTATTTAATCCAGGGATGTTTATAGCAGACTTCATGAAGGGCCAGTGCTTGTTTCAGATGTTGTAATTTTTGCTAAGCACAATGCCTGTTGGTGTCCTGCAGTGTAAGAGTTGTTACAACACTATGCCACATTCTTAAGATGTACTAACCTCACATAGAGGGAGTAGAACAAATAAATGAAAGTGAAATCAGCTGCTCTTAAAGAAGAATTGCAAAAGGATGTAGCATAGCTTGTGAGCTCCGTTTTATATTACACCTTTTACTGACCGTGTGTTTAATCAATACAAAACTGTAATAATGTAACAAGATCCTGCAATGTTTTCTGACAAGTACTTGTAAATTTTTCTGGAATACTACTTGTTAAACAAAGATTAAATGCAGCTATTAAGAGCTGGCAATAATGCTCCAGGAAGAGAGCTTTATTTCTGCACATGAAATGGGCACTGGGAAAAGATTGTTAAACTCTTAAAAAAATGAGGTAGTGACAGGAAAGCTGTTACTTTATATAAATAGTCCAATAAGCAAAATTGCACTTGCCTTGGTCTACATGACTATGAGATTCTCAGCAGTACAGAAAGCAGAGAAAAATTGTGTTAATTACATTCTTATATTGCATCACTTCAGATAAAATAATATTAATTGCATCAATAACATGTTCTAATTGATACTGTTTGATTAAATCACCTAAATGTGCATTGCTGAGATTATTACTGTGTAATGGTGGCACCAGGCTGGCTGTTATCAATTTAAGCTTCTGAGTATAAAACAACTTGTAATGATGCTGGACATAAGTTAAGATGCAGTTTTCTTTCTAAATCACAGATGAGAAAATTGATGAGTGCCAAAATACAAATGTCCTCACTCCCATTGATAAACAGCTGTGCACATAAAAAGTCTTTCTGACCTGCATGTAACCACCTGTATGAGCTGATATTCATTATAGGAGTAGAGAGTTCAAATTCTTTACCTTCGAATGAGAGTTAGAATGCTGCAGATACCCACTGAAGAATTGAACAAATGCTAAGAGCACGACCAAAGCTTATACTTCTCCTAGGAAAGAAAGTTAAGCTGATATCAATAAGCAATATGACCAGCTGTGTGATAGAAATGGAGTGTCTCAGAAATTTGAAGTAAGTGGTTTAGAGCTGTTGCTTGGTGAGGGTTGGCAGCCTTTAAAATCTCAGGGAGAGCAGGCAGTTGGACATGAGCCGTCATGGGATGGCAGAATTCCTCATGGGCAGTCAGGTATCCTAGCAGAGGCTTACTTACTTATAAGAAGGCTGATTAAGTTCATGTAATGACTGTAGTAGAGAAGAGTTATTTTTTCCTGGTTTAGAAAATTCTTATTTTTTTGATTTGAGAACCAGCAGCAGGCAGGCAAGGAAGTAAAAATGGTCATATGCAAGTGAGACTTTTACTGAGGTGCAGTAGGTTGTTGTGCTTGTACTGCAATGCTTGTAGTATGCTTATGGCAAAATATCAGCAATGGTATTGGCAAACTATGTGTATTGGGACCTTACCTCAGCTGGCTTATTAAAAAAACACAGGACCTTCAAAGGTATCACACAATTAGAACTACAGAGGACTAATTGAATCCTGGTACTTCTGATAGTCTTGCCTCTCAATTGCCCTACTGTTTTTAATGTGCCTGAGTGATCAAAGTGAGAATGTATTGAGTATATTTCACTGATGCTCAAAGACTGATTCCAAAGAAAGATCATGAATGTGCTATAGACTTAATAGTGCTGCTTCTTTTGTGACATGAAGGAGCTGAGTGTTCTTGTTGATCTTCCTAACAGAAAAAATTACCCTCCTATACGTTACCACTTACAGATCTTCATGGAGCTTTTACAAGAGCTATCAAATCACTGACTAAATCATTGAAGCCTTTTGGGCAGGTTTCTGAAGACACCAGAAGTAAATCATAACTTGTCTTAATCTCTCTTCAATGGCTGAAAGCTCTTGGTAAATTGAGTTATGCCAACCTGACAAAGTACAGTCACAGTCTGGCCCATTCCTTATGGTCAGTGCAATGATATGTACTTTCAGTTAATTTGTCATAAAGGCTACTCTTTCCCTAAAATATCTGTAATAAGTCCAATTATGAGATTTTCATAGGAATTCTACATTCAGAAAATGGAGATGCTAATAAAAATACAGCCTTTGTCTCTGGCCCTGGGAAAATGTGTATTCAATTTTGAAGTCAGCGGCATCTTCAAAAAAATAGGTGTTATAGAAGCTTCTATCATGACCAGCTCCTATATGCCTGCAAAGTAAAATCTGTGGGTTTCATCCTGTACTCTTTGCATGTTGTAATTCCTTGTCCTAACTGCATTGAAGCAATTCCGCCCAGTCTGGGAAAAATAGGAAGAAGATAATGTTAAGATTTTTTTTGGAGAGAGGCAAAGATCCTAGTGACATTTTGTCTATGGTAGGAAAGATTTAATGAGCAAAATTTACAGTAAGAGCTACTGTACGGGTGTTAGGTTTACCGCGAGAAATACTTCAGTCTGTCAACCAGGATTTTTAAGTGCTTCCATTCACGTGTAACTTTCACATAACTATGCATAAGATTATGATTATGAGAGCGAAACTATGAGGTTAGTGAGACTGATAACACTATATTAATATATTACATTCTGGTAAATCATAGAATCATAGATTCATTAGGGTTGGAAGATCTAGTTCCACCCCCCAGCCATGGGGCTTGGAAGTAATCCCTGTGAATGGATTGTAAATCCTTGTAAATGTGTAAATAATTACTGTTTGCAATGTTAGCCTCTCTTCAGTACTTTTGTTTTTAAGATTGGGTCATAGTTGATTTATTTTTGTTGGGAAGTTATTTCACACCTCGCATGATCTTGCTTTCCCTTCATGCTTTTTTCTGTCTTTTCTATGTGTTTTTGAGGCAATGACAATATCCAAATGTAGTATTTAAGAGGTATGTTGTGCTTTTATACAATAGCTTTAACTTTATCCTCTAATTTCTTTTGTATTTTTTAGCAAATTCCCTACACTTTCTATAGGAAGAACTGTCATCTCCTTCGCATTAATTTTTTCCCTTTGCACTTTATCTGCTTGCAGGCATTATGCTACTAATCCCGCTGGGCAGGGAAACAGAGATGAAACTGTATTCAGTTATGCTGTTATAAGACTGAGATTTGGTCAGTTCAGCTGGAATCTTGTTTTGGAAGAATACTAGTAAAAAGTTGAACCTGCAGTGATGAAATGTTTTCCAGTTTGTAATGGCTTCATTTTTACACTTCATCTCTATATTTCTTATGAAGTTGATATAGGAAGAAAATACTTTTACGGAGTTAATCAGCTGTAAAATCCTTCATGAAGCTGAGTGAGTATTCTGCATAGCGTCTGTGCACACATAAAGCTAATTGTAGAGATGAGAACATGGCACAACAGACTTTCTAAAAAACCTCTCAAGTTTAGATATAACAAAGAAAATCCAGGTTTTGCTCCTAACTGTACTACGCAGCACTTTGTGATCTAGCTGTTACTTCATTTCCCATTCTGTTTAAAATTTCCATCTTAAGATGCATAAGAAGAATGCTGTTACATTTGTAAGCTATTCTGCGATGCTGAGGTAGAAAATGCTATAAATTGAGTGCAAAGCATTTACACTGAATGAAATCATAGTAATGATCATGACTCAAGCGTTTCCTGGAAGCATTAACTCCGCAGATGTTTGCTTCTGTTCATTAACCTCAGGAAAAACTAGTTGTTAATAACCTTAGGCACTAAGGTGCTCTCTGAGCTGCGTGTTTGTCCTCAGTAGACTGTAAGGTGGTAGCTGACGACTCAGTCTGTTGTGTTTTCAGAAGATTTTTGTGCTAATATTACGGCATTATTGGGCATTTGCATGGAGTTAATACCCTCACATGTCAGACTGAATCAAGGCTTCAGAGAAAGTAATCTAGATTCAATTAAAACAAGATGGTTTTGTGCCTGTGGGACTACCAGACTACCAGTGAGGCCCTAAGAATCTTTGCAATGGAGGACCTCTGGAGAAGAACTGTTCTGTAGCAGCAAAGTCAAGGCAGTTGTGTCCAAGACCAGGGCCTGTGCATATTAGAAAGCAAACATCAAACTTCAAGCAGCCTCTATCAGTAATGGCTGATCTAGATGGAACAAAAGTGATTTGAAAGGTGTCAGCATTCAGTTTAGTACTCCCCAAAAATGTAGTGAGATTAAAATAATATTCAGAATGATGCCACTTCACAGAAAGCTTTAATCAAGGTCAGTGTGGTGACCTTGAGCCTAGGCATCCCTTGCTGGTCTTGTACAGGTTGAAGCAGGATAGGTAATGCATAGACCAGCATCCTTGATAGCTGCAGCTTTATATTCCAAAATCAAAGACTTACTGCAGGTTTGATGGCTAAAGTAGTCAGATATCTTTCAGTATTATGAGAATATGAGTATTTGTTTGGTTTTTGTGGTTAACACTACAGAAAGTGCTGTGTTTTTCAAGCCTCTGTGTGTGTGTGTGTGAATAACACCCTGGATGACAGCCCAAATCATGAAAACAAGCTCTGTGGAGGAAGGGAATTCACAGATGCAAATATACAGTAGAATTAACATTGTTCAGTGCAACGGAAGAATACTTATTTCTGTGATATTTTAGCTGGATGGCACCTGTGGGAACACCTCTAACTACAGAACAATCACCTGTTCCCAGTAAGACGTGCTGACTGATGTTTAATTGATTATTTGGGAACTTTATATATGAAAGATTTTCTTTGAGAAAGACTTTGGTTCTACGTGATTTTTGCCCTGTGGAATAACAAAATTAAACTATTGTGGAGGAGAGAGGGTCAAGCTAATGCATCAATGATCTGGTTTGTGCTTTAAGTTGGCTTGATGTTAGTCTATGATTGGTGCAGGAAAAAGACTGACTACTTCTTTTGCCTGTTCTCTATCAGCCAGCCTCCCCTGACAGGACTGTTTCTCCTATGATACACTAGAGTGCAGTATCAACTCAGTTCCATGTATTTAAAAGTTTACATTCCATTATCCCACTAGAATCCGAAAGAGAAAACAAAACTTTTATTTTGCCGTAGGGGTTTTAGTAGACTCTTGGAGTCACTGTGCAGCTCTTATTTACAAAACAAATGTAACAGCCAACAAACCTGTGCATTCTGTGAGTTGAGGACTGTAATTAGAACAGCAGTGTTGTCAGACTGAATGTCAGCAGCTCCCTACAGGTGGAATTTTAAGCATCATTAAGGTAGTCCCTAAAAACCGGGTTTAATAGCAAGCCATAAAAAAAGTTAAACTTTGTGTTGATCTAAACTATCTTATTCTCATTTTACTTTTCCTTTCAGTTTTGCTACTCTTAAGTTCCTGGCAGGTTCTAATCATTCTTGTTTTCCAATTTTCCATGTTATTTTGTATCTTTTTTAACAGAATCTTGTTTTCAAGGTTGGGGTGGGGTTTTTTGCCGCACATTGATGGAGCTAGTGTAATTTCCCTCTCCTGTCTTTCCTTTTCCGGCAGTTCCAACTGAGAGGACAGCAAGTGTTTATACTGAGAAGGTTAAAATATTGTAGATCTTTAGTTGATCCCTCCCATTTACTGACTCTCTAGTTTCAGTATGAAATCCACTATAATGTGGAAGCTGTTTCCAATATATTATAAGGGCTTTCTACCATATGCTCTCCCATCTGTGATAAGAATGAGGGGTTTGGAGAAAAAGGCAAAAATTTCATTGTGTGATTGGAGTTGAACTGTGTGCAATAGCTGCCTGCTTTAGGGAAGCTTTTAAAAGTAAATATGTGTATTTATACATGTCATGAATTCTTCTACCTCCTGTTTATTCCACATTGCTGATCAAGCATTTTCTGTGCAAAAATATAGTGGCTATGAGGCCTGGAGAATTAGTCGAACTGGACACATCTCAAGAACTGTAATTCAGTAGACAGTTTGCAATCACTTCAATTGATTGAAGTGGCTTTTAGGCCTTAGTGACTCCACTTTGGAGAGGGTATGTACCTTTGCTGAAGATTAACCACAGTGATATAATAGTGCTTGGACTGAAGTTTAACGTAACTTCTTTAAGGCTTTCTGCAAAACCTGCCTGCCCTGGTTACATCTGATATTTCTGATCTAAGTGAGGCAAGAGCAGGAAGAGGTATGTAGGCCTGCATCTTAAACACACCCCCCAACCAAAACACGCACAAAGAGGGAAAAAAGATGAACTGTTTAATTTTAAATGTCTTTATGGAAATTACTTTTAAAACTCTTAAGTTCCTGTATCACAAGTATTTTCCCCCTTGATGTGTTTGTTATTCCTAGCTCTTATCATACTGAAAGAATGAAATCAGCAAAACTATGTGTGGTGTTAAAAGGCATTGTTTCTTATATATTAGGTTTGAATTTGGCTCTGTATAGCTACTCATTTTGCTATAATTAATCTTCCATTCATAGTTTATAACAAGCCAATAAATTATTAAACTAATAGCACTACAATACATATATAGTACTAAAAATTTGAAGAATCACTTCAGTATTGGGTACCTATAATCAAGTAACAAGAACCCATCATACAGAATGGTTATCTTTCATAAAAAATGTATTTGATTTACACTTTATAGATCAACCCTTACTGTACAGTGAGATCTAAAATACGTAGCATTCAGTAGGCAAACAAAAATGTTTCATAAGAAGTCAGTAGTTTGGACAACACCAATTTTTCAGTAGCTAGTAGAGATTCAGGAAGGGAATCAGAAGAATATTTTGCCCTTCAAACCACCATTTGTTTAGCTAATTTGAGTAATCCCATGCTTTTTGAAACTTTACTAAGCAATATAGCCTGCTTTAAGAGACTGTTCTGACTCTAATATTTGATATCTGTAAATAGTAAACTTCACAAATTGGAAGTTCTACTTTTTCTTCCAATGTCTTTGTTTAGTTTCCTCATCTTCGCATTTCTGTCATTTATTTCAGTAGTTGCAGTTCTTGTTTAATTTCAGGGAACTTCTAAAATGAGTTTCCTACAATGTCTTAAATGTTGCATGGAGCCTCTCCGCATAAATCCAGCACTAGGGGTCACTAGAACTCCATCGTTGACAAGCAGCTGGTGGAAAATGCGGTTGATGCTTATCGCGGCGGCAAGCCTGTTTTGCTAGGAAGCTGAAGAGTATTTGTACTGCCAAATAGGCAACTGTTTTAAGGTCTAATGTATACACACAAGTAGACACCATATGTGTTTACAAAGATACGTTTATGAAAGATTGCAAGCTCTTCAAAGCTACTATTCTTTACATATTTGAGTTTCTCATTATTGGGCTGTATTGTGTTTGTGTATTTGGACCGATATTTCACTTGGTCTTGAGAAACAACATACCTTTTAAATCGAAGTCACACTAATCAGTATGTGGCATTAATAAATGCTGTACCTGAGAGTTTTGGCAGGACTGGGTTCCTTTTGATTCTAAGAGATGTTTGGCAGAGAAGGTGAACTGATTCTCAAAAATATTTCTAATCATTGAAGATCTAGCCTCTGCTCACAGTATGGCATTACAAAAATATAATTAGTGTATTTAATGAGCCATAGACTAAAAAATATCAGTTGATGAAGCATAAAAGTTGCATTTTAATCCTGTTTAATAAAATTACTGTATTTTTTTTTGGGGGGGGATTATATTAAGTTGAAGTTCTAAATGAGGAATTAGAACTCCTCTGTAGATAAAAAATCACTATCTCTAGTAGATTATTAAATATGGAGAAAGTCTTGGGATGGAACTTATCAGACAAGACGGAAAATAATTTTTTTATATACACCTTCAAATTTTTCTTATTCAGTCTGTATAACAATAGAGACACTTTTAGAAATCAAAGGTTTTATTTCTGGTTCATATTGAAAATGCTGTAAGTTTTTCAGGGGTGACAGCTAAGTCCTGTACTTTTTCAAAACAAAACAACACAAGCATATAGTAAAGGTCATAAGTTCTTGGGTGCAGAGTAGGTAGTGAGGGTTCTGAATGTGAGGTGTAGTCAGGCTGTGGAGTTCCTTTCCTTGTGAACCAAGATGTGGATGCCTAAAGTTAACGTGGGTTCAAGAGGAGACCTATGAAAGGGAAAGTTGTTGAAGGTTTCTAAGAACAGAGATGCCACCTCTGGTTCAGATGTTGTAGGCTGGGAGAGTGTTCAAGGGAATTATTGTGTATTCTGGCCTTATTTTTATATTCTTCCATATGCACCTACTTTAGCCACTGTGGAAGACAACACTGCTTGCTAATCTGTCCTATTCCTCTGTTCATTTTCATTTGATATAAGAATTATTATTAATAAAAGGAAAAAAAGCTGGCAGTGCATGCAGGCAAATGTTTGCATTGTTTCCATAGTTGTTTTAAATGGCTTTGCCCTCTTTACTTCTAAGGCATCATGTCAACTTGCCTTTAGTTAGGTCTCAGAACAGTCATGGTAACATTCTCTGTTCTGTTATTTCATGTTATCTGCTCCTGCAAGCCACTGAGAATGGTACCGGATTTCAGATTGGACACTGTTGCATGTTAACACTTGCATTCAAGCCATTTAGATCATTTCCCCTGTTGTAACTTGGCAAGTACTGATACTAATGCATCAGATTTCACTGCTGTGGAGGCTTGAGTTCAATCCAACCAGGAAGAAGCAATTTTGTTTGTGTCTTTTAATTTTCTCATGAGATACGTATTTCTTCCTGTAGTGTTTTTTTCCTGATGTGCATATACTGGTTAGTTTATTTACTGAGCTCTTATTCAAGCTGGCCTCTGTGTCTTACAAGACTTGGTCCTTATAAATCACTGCACTTTATTGTACTATGAGTATGTAACTTCAGCGAAAGCAGCTTTTAAAATTCTACCATCAGATGAAGCAGGTTAAAATATTAGCTCATGAATTCAAATAAAAAAGCCTTCTTAGATACCATTTTTGTCTGTTAGAGTGCTGCTGCTCTGGCTGGTAACAGCCTAACTGTAGTGCGATAAGTTCTTTGTCATTTTTAGAACTCATTTGTAACTAAGCTATTTCCAAGTCTTCATTGGAAACAAGTAAAGGAGAGTGAAAACTCTGACTGACATCATCTACTTCTTCAGCTGTTGTGAACTGACAGCAAGCCCTGCGACATAAAGTAGCCTGATAAGGAATACTATTCAATACTAAGGTTAGCATTTGATCATTAAAGAGATAGGCGCTCTGAGGGGTATTTCCACTGACAGCAGAACTACAAGCTGTCAAATGGATTTTATTATTTCAGCCTGGTAAAGACTTTGAACTGAATCTGCTTTTGTCATACAACAGAAGCATTATAAGCAAATCAAGTGCTTTTATTTTTCATTTTCCTATCTGGTATGAGTGAACAGATGTGAATTAGTTTTAAACAAATTTACAAAGTTTAATGTGTCATTCTGCTGCCACTGAAACAAAAATCAAAGTGCTGGTGAATGTCAAAAGAGAGTAAGGTCCAGAAATTAAGGTGAAATTTAAGAGTGTGACTCAGTTTGGTCTTTGTGGCATCTCCCATTATCTTGTTCTGATTTTCAGATTGTTTTTGTGAGGCATTACAAAAAGACTTCAGCTGGTGACTGTGCCACTGCTGGCCAGGATGTAGTGTACACATGTGGCAAAGAAGTCCCATCACTTAAGATTCTGCATTACCTGAACAAAAAGAAAAGTCTGCAGGTATGTGTGGTGAAGAAATGAGTGACACAAACATAAAATAAGAGTGGAACAGGTCATGCTTTGCCTTAGAAATGACAGTCACAGCTTCATGGCTACTAAATGGTTTGAAGACAATGCATTAAATCATATAAAGTTGCAGGGAGGCCAAACTGATTGGGAGTTTCCTTTTCATCTTCTGAATCTACAGTTCGAATTGTTCCTTACTTTGGACGTTGTGCAGTAACAAACCCAGATAATCCATTTCAATGCCCTCTGTGTAATCTTCAAATTAGGGGTAAAAATCTGCCTTTCTAAAATTCGGTGGTAAAGTATGCACAGACTTCAGCAACACCAGGATTCTTCTCTCACTGTTTAATTGAGAATGAAAAATAGTTTTAGTGAAAAATGTGTAATCCACCTGGCTACAGTCTTTTCTATAGTCTGTTATTTGTTGCTGTGTTAACAGGTCTTCTCCCAGAGTTGCATTTCTAGATTGTCAATGAAGGAACATTACTGTCTCAAAAAAAATCTTCAACCCTCGAACAAAAATATGAATTGATAAGCTGATTAGAACAATTAGCAATTTTAATTACCTAAAGCTGACTATATATATCAGTTGATATATCACATTGGAAATGAAACAAGAAGTCTCAGGGTAGCGATGGATTTTCTCATTAACTTCTTGGATGCAGATTAATGGGTTTGCCACCTTTACAGGTGTGGGGATGAAGGTCTTTTTGTTCTTTCTTGTGTTTTCCTAAAGTCAGTTCTTCTTTCACAATTAGTTGTGTTAATTACCCAGAAAAGATTAGACATACTTGCCAAAATAGCATATTGCTAGTAAAGCAGGAAGATGTTTTCTCACTACTGAGTAGTACAAATTGATGGGATTTTCCATGGGCAGTGTTTCCATCACAGAGGTGTTAGCCCAGCCAGAGACTGTACAGCACAAGTGTCGTCACCTGCACTGGTAAGAAGAAACTTGCATTGGAACACCTGCTCTTGCAGAGTAGAATTTGGTAAGTGGCCTAACCTTCAGCTGTCGCTTTACTACAACACCCACCAAAGCAAAGGGAATGTGATTTCTGTGCAAGGCACATGCAAGAAATGACTACACTTACTCATTTCCAAAGGGACTGGAGGCAGTGGTTTATTCTTGAGTCAGCTGACTTTGAGAAGGCTTGAGACCTGAACCTGGTTTGTTGGGATAACAGGATAGTGGAAAAGGAGGTTACTCCTGAATGCCTGGAAGGCAGTAAGACTGTGTGTATAAAACACCTCCATATGTTGCACAAATAACAAAAAGTAAAAGCCGGGTACTGGCCACAGGGTCAAAAACTGTAGAAGTGCAGAGAAGAGAATCTTGGTGGTTTAGTTTATTTAGGGGTTTGGTTGTTTTTTGTGTTTTGTTTTTCTCTCTTTAGTATGGCTTTTTTTCTTGAAAGTTGGAAAGTTGGTAGCAGCCCCCCTTACACCTGTATCTGGAGAGAAAGCTCTTCCTTTTTTGCACTTTTTCATACTTTCTGTAGACTATAGGAAGCTTCTCTGTGTCCATCAGAACACAGACTAACTAGTGTATTATGCTGGCATATTTCATCCTACTGCTGAATGGAGCTGGGCATTGACTTCCTTCTCCAGATGATTGATTTATCTTGGATAGAGAGTATTATTTTATAATATTTCTCCTGTGTCGGACAACAAAGGTTTTGGCCACAACATGCTATAGATCATGTCAATAACAATTATTTATCTTCTTTCAGCCAGTGGATGCTCTGAGATGATACACTTCTGTTTCAGATACAATGCCAGTTGCATGCTTCATTTGAGGTTTGGGGAACCTCTCTGGGATTGGTAGAACTGATGTGATCTAAAATGAATTCACAGCATCATGCAAACCACAGCCTTTTCTCAGTGTGTGGTTGAGATGTATTTCTTGGTGTTGGCAAACAGAAGTGTACAGTTTCCAAGTTTATTTTGATAGACTTGTGTTAAAGATTTAGCATGTGGATGTTAAGATTAAATTAGTGGTTTTATTGCTCACAAATGTGCTCTTCGTGGAGGAGCATGCTGACGGTAAGTTCTTGTAGCTGCTTTTTAAAGTTTGGGCTGTGTTAAATTGCGTTTTGCTGCCATTCTGTCTGCCAGGGATAACACCAGTCTGCTTATTAGGCTTGACCAAAGGGTTGAATGGTTCTTGCATTGATACCTTCTGTAATGAAAAACCTGTAGTCGGTTGTTTTTCCCCAGCACTGCTATTTAGACCAAATGTAGGTGTTCCCACTGTTCGTGCAATACAGATCCAGTATTGTACTACACGGTCCTCACGCTGTTTCCCAATGCCGGCTGTACCGGCATAGTTCGGCTCGCACTTTTCGGTGCCTTAGGGATGCTCAGTGCATGATGCGTTTGGATGCGGGCAGGAGCCGTCGCTAAACCACGTGAAGGAGAGCACACATGCCCGGCGGCGGGCTCTGCTGCTGCCGCCAGCCGCAGCGATGTCAGCTCTTCGGGTGCAGGGGGCAGCTAGCCTTGTGCCGGCCCCGGTGCGCTGCCGGCAGCGGTGTCCGGTCTCGCCGACGGCGGCTCTCCCCGTGCCACCGCAGCCGCTGCGCTCCGGGAGCCTCTGCGGCGCCGTAACACTCCGCACGGAGAAGCCGCGTCCCCCCCGGTGCCGCCGCCGCCCCTCCCTGCCGAGGCTGACCCACCACCGGGCTCCAGCCCCCTGGAGCGGCGGCGCTCGCCTTCCCTCCGCACCGTTTCCAGGGCCGGGGCCGGGCCAGGCAGCCCCGCTCCGCCCCGCCCCGCGCCCCGCTGCCCGGGGATTGGGGCTGCCGCGCTGCCTGGTGCGAGGCGGGGCTTGGCTCGGGAGCTTATTTATTTATTTGTTTCCCTCCTCTTTTCGTGCTTTCCGCGACGGCTCCCGGCTTAAATCTCAGTCTCTGTGTAAACAGCAACAGCGGCACGCGTAGGATGGGCCGGGGCCGGAGGAGGCGGGCTGCCGGGCGGGCCGGGGCCGGCGCCCCGCTACGGGCTCAAGCCGAGCAGCATCGGCTGGAGCGGGAGGTACCCGCCGGCCGCTGCGCCCGTCGGCCCCGGGAGCAGTAGGCACGTCTGTGGCAATGACCTTCTGGGGGAAGCCGCGCTCGCCCCCTCCCGCTCTTGCGGAAAGTCAGACAAGTCAATGAGGAAATCGAGAACTTAAGAGGGAGAGAGAGCGCTCAACAACAAACCCCAGCCTCCGTGTCTGGATGATTTCAGGACTGATCAGCATCACCCAAAGGAAAACTTTGGTGACGCCCGGTGAGCCGCCGTGCTTTTCCAGCGGGATGCGGGCTCTGGCTCCGTGAGGCGTGGGCAGCAGGAGCGTCTTTGCCCAAAGAGCCGCGGCCCCTGCCCAGCGCTTTGCCCCCACCGCTCGGGGTGTTGTGGGGTAGGGGGCTGCTTCCCTGCCTCAGGCTACTGAAGCCCCGGACCGAGATTTCAGCCAGAACTGTTTCCTATTTATTTACTGAGAGGAGAGGGAGTTTCTTTCGCAGCATCATTGTTTTGAAGAAAGAAGGGAGAAAAGGGGAGGGTTAAAGCTAAAGAATTAAGTCTTCTCTCCGAAGGAAATGCCTTTACTCTCTCCGGATGACCTGTTCTAATAATGTAGCCTCTCCAGCTGTCCAAGTTTTATTTTGTCTACAAAGCGTGCAAAACTGAATCATAATTTAACACACCCTAGGATGTGCACTTCTGGGATTAGCAATATGGGGCATCTGGGGCATCTGTTGTCACCTCTCCTTTTGAGCCTGGCAGCAGTTTTTTCCAAAGGTAAGTTTCAGTCTCTTCACTGCATTTTGTTTCTTGTTTATTTTGCATCTACAGCCTCTGCCCCCTCTCTTGGCAATGCCTTGACTGTCAGTACTCACAGTTCATGACTGAAAGCCTCGGGGAGAGTCCTGTGCGAGTTAGGAGCAGAGATACCTTGATGGGAAATCCTGAGTGGCTGGGGTTTTGGTGGTTGACTGTGACAGAAGTATGCCCATTTACTCAGGTGTTTGTTACCTGCCTATTGTACTTTTTATCATGTAGTAGATGCTGTTGATGAGGTTTGTTGGTAAGTCAGTTTTGGATGACAAAAGGTTTGTTATCTGCAAATACGAAATCTTGAGAGGGGCAAGCTGTTGGAGTTAGCTGCCTCTCTGTCATGTTGCAATAAAAAATCCTGTATCTCAGACTGGCTGGCAAGGTTTTACTGAGCCAGAGATATACGTGCTTACTGAAATGTTCAGAAGCTTTGATGACAGCCTGAACCAGGTGTCTGGTATTCTGTGTGCTGAATAGAGTTAGAATGTCCTGACAGTGTGACTTCAGATGACTCAGTGACACCTTCTTGTTGCCTTCGGGTGTGACTACAGTAAGAATCAAAAAAACAGTGTATAGGCAATGCACATGTGTTTGTGTGCATTCAAGTCCTCCTCTGAACTTAGTTTTCAGTGATAGCCTCTCCAAAAGGTGAACGCATTTTTGGAGTACTTAATTTAGATGATTCTGAACATTCCTGTGGAATATAAATTAGGAGAAATACACATTTCAGCTGAGCAGAGATTGTTCGTCAACAGCTCTACAGTTAGTTTTTGCAGGGAAATAAAGTTCACACATGGTTAATTTTAAGAGAATAATAGCATATGTATTTCATCGGTGATTTTGCACACATGCTTATAGAGAGTTCTGTGTATAAACATCACTGTTTAAAAAAGTTTAACATCTTTTTACTCTTCCAGATACCAGCACCTTTCTTTTTTCTTAAGTGAGTTGTTTTTACTAGTTACTTATTTTACTAGTCCCAGAACTGAACTTACGGACAGAAAGCAAAGCGCACAGCTTTGTGTTTCTGCGGTGGTTCCCTGTATCACATTCCTTTCTCCATTTTTCCTTAGAATAGGCTAAGAAAACAAGCAACAAAATTAGAAGTCTGCTCAAATGTTATCTAAACGCAGCGCCTACATAAGTACAGTTTTAAAGTTGCAATTGGAAATGCATTAGCAGCAGGGATTGGATGTCTTGAGTCTTTTCAAAAGATTGCTTCATTCACATCTCACACCAGTAGCTTTTGATTTCCCAGCTAGGCTGCAAATAATGTATTTCATCATAAGGAATATCAGTACTTTAGGTAGGCTGACAATGCAGTATGAATATTAACTTTTTCATCTCCTGTGTTTTTTGATGTTTTTCAGTTTGCAGCCTTAACATGGCATTAACAGTGTTTGGCTGAGATTTCAGCTGTTCCAAGATTGGAGTGTAAGTGGCATTTCAGTCCTGCAGAGTACAGTGTTTGTTTTATTGCCAGCTCAGCAATTACAGCACTGATATGACTTTATTCTTAAATCTTATTTACATCTCCTTTGAATGATAAACATAGACAGAAAACTTGGAAAGGAGGTCTCTTGGGTGGAAAAGAATTCTGTAAAAACTGATGAGTGAGATTTTTCTGTATATTGTGATTGTGAAGTCTCATTAAATCTGATATGTATTGAAACAAGCTATGCCAGGGGAGGTTTAGTTTGGCTATTGGGAAAAATTTCTTCACTGAAAGGGTTGTCAAGCATTGGAACAGGCTGCCCAGGAAAGTGGTGGAGTCACCATCCCTGGAGGTATGTAAAAGACGTAGAAGTGGTACTTAGGGACATGGTTTAGTGGTAGACTTGGCAGTGCAATATTAGTGGTGGATACTATGATCTTAAAAGGTCTTTTCCAGCCTAAACAATTCTGTGGTTCTATGAAACCAGATACATGAGAGCCCATTAGAATTACTGCTATTGCCTGTGCTATTTATTTTGCACTTCAGGTATCCAGTATATTAATCTGTGATTGCTGGGACTCTTTGCTGTCTAATATCTATCTTTAATGGAACAGTGTGTTTCCTTATTCAGCAACAGCCTCCATCTGTACTATGATGCCTTTGCATACTCTGGGAAGACCAAAGTGTTCTGGAAATCTACAGTATAAATTCGACTGCGTAAGAAGTTGATTTCCCCTCCACTTCATAAAAAGATAGATGTAGTAGTAATCAGACTTGATTACTACTACAGAGTATGTTTCTTGGATGCCTTGCTGTGGCTAATAGAAAGCCTCTCTCATTTATGACATGATGACAAAGTTTTCTTAAAGAGGTAAAAAAAAAATCTTCTAACATGCAACAGCAATCACCTATCTATTGTGTATAGGTCTGTTGCTGATTACTCAGAACCATGGCAACACACCTTTTTACTGCCATATTTCCAAATCTTTCAGGTAATAATGTTGAAGACTTGAGAAATACTATTGTGGTTTTGCTTTGCTTGTATCTTGTAAACGCAGAAAACAGCTCCGGCCTGAGAAATGAAACCTTGTTTTCAATAGAGCTTCATGTTCTTATCAGAACAATTTGTTACTGATGTAATCCGTGTATTTTAATAAATTGCCAGTCTAATTATACAGAAGTGTGTGTACATATATGTGTATATATATATGGACAATGGACAGTTTACAAGACAGTGTAACTGTAGTTATGGGTGCACTTGCATTTCACAGTTTGACTTCAATTAGGAGTTTTCTGGAGCCAGTTCTAGGGAGCCAGTGCTTATCCTCAGTCAATTTGGTATTTTGCTGTTTGGTATCAACTACAGAAAGAAAATGTTCAGAAATCTTCAATTAAAAAATAACTGAAGTCCAGTTGACGTTAATAAAAACACAGACTGATGCAGCAGGCACAGCAAAGTGGACATTTTGTTCCTTTGTTTAAGGGGAAAACCTCTCATTAGACTCACTGGAGCAGAATAAAAACTAATACTTTACTTGAAATTCAGGTTCCATGTTTGGCTTAAGTCTGTAATGAGCTGAGCATCTCCTGTGAGATGCTAAACAACTTCAGGATGTATATTGTAAGACTTAAGATTGAGGAGCCTTTTACATTATGAATGTTTGTTTTCAGATAAAACCCCTAAATAAATTTCAAATTTCAGGTCTAAGTTCACAGTAACAAAACAAATAAACATTTTAATGATTTTTTTTCTGCCTGCCTTCTGCTGAGCATTCCTTGTTCTTCTTTGTCATCCTGGGCGGCAGTCTTCCTGCAAGTTGCTTTCTAATGAGATCTCAGGCCACACAGCTGCTGTTTTGATTTCCTTTTTCTCTGTTTTATGAAAGTGGAAGCTTGGCAACTGTATTAGACAGGATTTTCTTGTATACCCGTAAGTGTTCCTCATAGCCTAGAGATGTGGATAGTACATACGCAGTGATGCCAATCTCCTTGTTATCTACAAGCTGTTGGAGTTAGCTGTCCCTCTGTTATCTTGTGTGTGTGTGTAAATCTCCCAGAAACCTAAACCCCCAAATGTTTAGTTTTGGTTACATTACAATAGAGAAATATCTAGATATTTGGATTTAAATTGCTTCTGTTTCCTTTGGAATTTTCCATATTACAGTGTTGTTTGAACCCTTTTGATTTCTACTGAATGTTACATTATGGATTTTGTTTGTCTTCTTATGGACAAACTCTATCTTTAGCTTACTCTGTGTGATTTTACTGATTCTGTGATTATGCTTAGTATCAGAATATATCATTCTGTCCACATAGCATTTCACT
The DNA here is from genome assembly GCA_009867235.2 of Psittacus erithacus. Lineage (NCBI taxonomy): Eukaryota > Metazoa > Chordata > Aves > Psittaciformes > Psittacidae > Psittacus > Psittacus erithacus. The sequence goes on along the minus strand of WYDI02018732.1, from coordinate 53,018 downwards.
TGTGATTTTAGTGGATTATGTCTGTGAACTGTAGCTGTATAGGAAGCCACTTCACTTTAATCTCACTTGTGCATCTGCTGGCTTCAGGGGCGGTAGTGGTGTACAAAGAAGTATGCAGCTGAGTTTATTAGTTATGTTCTATCTTCCAGAAGGCTGTGGGCCATTTCTGAATATCTATATGTGCAGATCTTCTGCTGACACTGAAGTGCACTGTGAACTTAACAGAAGTAAAAACATGAAAAATGAAAAGCTGAAGAGTGCAAAAATCTGTGCTTCAGCACTTTCTACTTTGAAGTTCATTAATCTGGAACGCTAATAGTACATTGGTAACGAAAATAGTGCTGTATATGAGATCTAAGATACGTGTTCTTTTTTTTTTCCCTCCTTGGTGGTGACTAGACAGGAGTTCACAGCTGAGTCTTAATTCATGTTGAAAGATTTTGATTGTGATAATGAGGGGCACATTCTTTTTCTGAAAGTAACGGTGCTGACATTGTGGACAGACTCATCATAGGCATCTCTTGCTCTAGCTGTGTAGTTGATACGTATAGAACATTTATTGCATGCTGATTTCAGATGACCACAACTTACATGAGCATAAAGTACAGGTCTAGTCAGTAGTTTTTCTTGTAAGCTTTGCCCATGTGCAGAAACCCAGAAAGTTTTCTTAAAAACCCAAAAGATAAAGGAAATCTTTCTACCTTAAGTTTCAAGATGTTCCAGTAAACCCAAAGTTTTTGTACTTTGTCCCAGCTGCATTTAACTTAGTGTTGTTTGAGACATTCTACAAGGGAAGGGGAATTTAACTTGCATGTTTATTGCTCTTACTGTGTTTCTTGCCACTGTGTACTTCTGAGAGAAGCCCCATTTTTATTTCTTTCAGTAAAAATAATAAATTCAGACTAAACAACAAAAAATCTACAGCTAGACCCATGTTTTATTTGTCAGCTGCAATACTGGCTTAATGTGATTTTGTTTCTAATATTTCCCTGTAATGTTCTCATTTTTTACTTCTGTCTGTTCTTTTATTAGTTCCGTAGGACTGGCAGGCTCTCTGACACCAACCAATGTTTTCGATATTAATAAAAGCAGCTTTATTCAATAAAGATCAGCTTTATTTAATAAAAGAGAAAAATAAAAGATAATCTGATTTTTCATGCTGCATTTGCACTAAATCAGCCTCCTGAGGTTGTTGTGGATGCCAAGTCTAGTGGCAGTCTATCACAGGTCCTAGAATGCATAAACATGACTCCAGACGGATTGATTGCAGAGAAGCTGAAGAGGCAGCTGAGATTCTGGTTCGGAGGTTTGGTTTATAAAGTGTTACATTAAATTACTTCATTTTCAGGAGTCTTTGTAATATTGCCTGCTGCATTATTAATGGCAGTTCAAAACAAAGTGGATTTTAAATAGTTCAGAGACATTTAGATAACGCTTATTATTACAAGCGTGTTTAAAGTGTATATTTGAAGATGTTAAGCTACTTCACCCTCCTCCATGGGCTGGAAAATGAGGATTGGCTTCTTCATGTCCTTGATTTCTTCTTTTATTGAAGACTTAATTCCAGTGTAAGGTGTTAATCTGATGGCCCCACAAAGCTAACAGATTGAAAGTCTTCATCCTTCTAAGAAGTACAGCCTATGTAGTATCTATCTATGCAAGCTTCCACTTTCTAGTTTAGTAGTATGACCTAGTTTTTTCTAGTTTAGTAATAAACTTGGCCTAGAGAATGATATAACTTCCGGCTCTATGATATAAGATATTACATCCATCTATTGATCCCCAGTGGGTGTGATCCTGGATCACATTACAGTCACTGCATAGAGTTTCATTGCCTTTAGTAGGCTTTAATTCAGAGCGTAGACAGAGTTTTCTGGAGTGGTATTTTTCCGCCTGTGGCCCACACACTAGTGGTGATTCATAGAACATCTGAGCCGTGTTGTGAAACCAGTGCCAGAAACCTTATGAGTGCAAGCTAGGAGAAAAAACAAGGGAGGAAATAGAAGTAACAAGGCCTCTTTCAGAGTGCATCCCAATTTGTGTTTGGTTGTAAACAGAGACCTTGTGACAATGTGTAAGATGGTCTGGATTTCTTGCAAAAAGTTAGATAGCTCTTGTCCTTAAAAGGGTTGAGTCCTTAAAAGTGTTTCTCTGAGCTGTTTGGTATTGCCTCAGTACTTCAGACACAATTGCTGATGGTGTGTGTTTTTAATCCACTGCAGCATAGGTTCACTTAAATCAACATTGAGTAGTGGTTCAGTGAAGCAATGTAGGAGTAGTTGCCAGTCACTTAATGGTCAATTAACTTCCTAAAAGGCTTCCCCTGTGCTCACAGACGATGTTTGTTTGTTCTTACACCCTCAGAGTTAGTTGGGTTTTTTTTTTAATTAAGGTTTCCAGAAAGGTTTTCAGTGTGTTTTGTGTGTTGCAGATGTTTGTCTCCCTGAAAGCTGCTCAGCAAAACGCACACATTTTCGTTTCTTGTACAGATCATGTAGAAATGATTGGTAACGGATGATCTGTGCTGATGCCACACTACCCCAAATTTACAAAATAGAAGGCTTCTTCCCCCCTCCTGTAGTCACTTCACTTTCTCAAAGGCTCATTGAGCTCCGTTTTTAAAGTTCTTTTGAATTGATTTGGTTTGTTTAGTTGTTTGGTGTTTTATTTGTAAATAAAGACTTACGTCATAATGCTGTGTAAGATGCTTTGGATAAAGCTTTCCAGAAATTTTATATGGGAATGGTTAGTAACCATTTTCCAGCCTTAATTTATTCAATTTTATACTCATTTGCTTTTCTGCTAATGGTGTCTCTTAATAGCACCTCCTCTCTTGGTGGAATGCATTTGGCCTCATTAGGTTGCAGTTTTGCAGCTAGAGCAAGCAAAATAAAACTACATGTAAAAATGACCATGTAGACTGTAAAACACGAGGAAGGATATTGAATAACCGTAGCTCCTGTAAAAAGAGCGGAATACATGGGTTAGCTAGTTAAAGAGAAAAAAGTAGCAGTGGTAATACTGAGCACAGCAAGCAGCAGTCAACATGCTTTTTATTCTTGGTGTATATGACTTTACAAGGCCAGACTAAGAAGCAACAGGAGAAGTGTCCTCTCTAGCTGAACCAGGATGATCTACAGCATGCCTTTTATCTCTGCTTTCAAGGTAGGCAGACTGTTGAGCAGTCGGTCTGAAGACTTCTTGCTGAGGAATAAGACGGATGTCCACATATTAACACAGATGAGGCTGCATGCCTTACATACTGAAAAAATTCTCAGATTTTTAAGCCAGAGAGTTTAGTCTCATCTAATGCTACATGATCTCAGGACCTTAATTTTGTTGGTCTTCATCATCGCTTGCTTTTTATTTATATTTTTAAAACTATGTCTTCAGTGTACATTCTGTAAATTCATTGTACAAGAGGAGGAATCCAAAATTGCCAAAGATAAGTAGCAAATATTGTCTCTGAATATTAAACCAATCCATAATATAAGAAAGGAAACAATACCTCTTCGTTTTCAATCCAGTCACATATCAAAGATTTTGTATTAGCACATAATTGTATCCTCCATTTTCTACTGAGCCGTGGTGACTAATTCCATTTTTCTTCAAGAAAATAGCGCCAAAGATGAAATATCTGTATCCTTCAGAGTTGTGCATCTCTGTCTTAATGTAATCAGTCTTGCTTGGTTAATTTTAATTTGGTAATATACATTGGGTAGTTAGTTTTCTTGTCTATGCATGGCAAATTCCTACATTTGATTTCCTACATTGCTGTTAGCAATATAGGGTGTGTTGTCACGTTTCTCTGCTATGAAGGTGGGTCCCAATGTTGTTTCAGTGGATTGTGTTTTGAGCTACTGTTGAAGGAACTATTCAGCTTTGCAGAACTTCCCAGTGTAATGAACATGTAAACCCACCATGCATCAGCAGTTACCCTCCTGTCATCTTCAGCATGTTTCAGGAATAGAAATAGTTTGGTCAGGAAGCTCTTGAGCTGGAGAAGGATATCTTTATATGGTCAACAGTATGGGACTTGGGGCAAAATTGAGCAATTTTTCTGCCCAGCAGAGGAAATAGGTGCATATACATTCTGTAAGTTTATTACAGTGCTTTGTTACACTGTAAGCAGCATTAAATGAACACTTTCAGTCTTCACTAATATGTCTTATTTGCACTAATTTTCACTGCATCTACTATGTTTAGGAGCTATTTAACTTGCATCACAAGATCTTTATAACTCAGGTGCTTTGTTAGGTGTCGAGCTCGCCTGAAGAATTGAAAATACTAGAAAAACTTGGGCTACCTTCTATAAAAGGAAATGGAAAAGGGACGTACGCAAAAGGAGTGTCTCATAATCTGCTGGTGTGCTAGTGCACAGCTGATATGTGACTAATTGAAATTTGTCATCTTCCAAGACCGGCGAGGCAAGGCCGCTACTTCCTGATGTCTCTAATGAGATTCTTTGTACTGATTCTTAGAAATCCTGTTGAAATGCCAACTGCTCAGCAGTCCTGTAAATCAGGATGTGAAAAGATGGGAATCCAAAATATAGTAGACTCATTTAAAACCTTGGTTTAGTCTTTCTTTTGATATCCCTCGTAAAGGCAAAGAGTAGTTATACCCGTAGTGAAGGACAATAAAAGCGATGTATTGCTTTTTGAAGCTTGATATGATGCTCTCCATAGATCCTCCCTTGTTTACTCAGGGTTTATCAGTTAAGGTTCTCTTATTCTGTATCCTTTTATGTATTATTAGGCAAATAGTTGTAAGGCTGTCATGACTTCAGCTGTCCTATGCTCTAACCTTTGTGGTTGATTGTCTTACCCTGCAGCAGTTGTATGACACAAGATGATTTCTTGCATATTGAGCACTTGTGCACAGTAGAATTCTCTTATATACTTCTGACTCTTTGACACCATCTGCCCAGTAAAGTGGTTTTAATGAGCTTCTGTACTACAGACCTGTATATAGCCTGTATACAGCCTATACTACAGACCTGACAGCATGCTCTGTATTTTCAAAAATAAACAAAATCTCTTCAGAAAAGTTACCCATGAACACTGGCTTCTCCAACAAGATTGAGGATTACATACTGTTTGATATTTTGTAGTGGCAGAAATATCTGTTTGATAGGCTTTAAAATGGGAAAATGACTGATGGCTTGGAGTGGTCTTCTAATAGTACTAGTTTATATTTTTAAATGACCTTATAAAGCATGATTTCTTGTCCTTTATTTTTTATTTTTTTTTTAGTCAGGTATTATTATCCTTTTAGAGAATTGTAATCATTTTACCTTGTTGGAGTTATCTTTATGAAAGCTGGGCAATGTAGTGGTTCACAATGGTGATTTAGAAGTCCAGGGTATCCAGTGGCTTTCTGTAACCTTTGGAAAATCAGTTCTCTGCTTTCCCTTTTCCTTTTAAACTGCCTTGCCTGCTCAGAGTAAAGGACCTGTTTTACTTGCTCTTTGCAGAGCATCTGTCCCTCTTCTCAGGTTAGAATATAAATTTTTGCCACATTAATTACTGGTGGCTGAGTTAGAAACACTAATATGGCATTCTGATTGTCCTGATTGCTGGACAAAATGAACAACTCAGAGGCCTGTGAGAATGGAAGAGCAGTGTAAGGGAAAAAATAAAGAAATAATGAAACCATCTATGTGATTAAAAAATTCTAAGAGCATAAGCAGATTCCATCCCATGATGTTACAATTAATAGGCTGTCTAAACCTTTGCAAACAGCAGCGTGATAAAGGGCACATAAAAAACTTCTAATAGAAAGATGTCATAACAATGTTTTTATATATTTTTGTTACAATCCATGTTACTAAACTATTGGAAAAGATTTTGAATATCCTTATTAATAATGCAACAAACCACTTACAGTGAAAAAATGTGGTCTTTGACAAATGATACAGATCATAGAAATACTTAATTCATTCTCTGCCTCTTCAGGTCTTTGGGGTTTATTTTAAATTCATTCATGTTAATAAGTTGCAAACAGTGGGTGGTGGTGTGGTGATGAGATGGTCTGGTGAAAGAAACTGTTGGCTAGTGGTTTCTATTATTGCTAGGACATGAAAATTGAAGCAGACATGGTAAATGGACTCTTTCTTCTGAAGTTCTGAGCTGAGTTGATAAGAATGCGCAGAGAATCAGACACAACCCTTTAGCTTCTTGTTTTGTAATTTTCATATAGTTTTACCTCCACCTGAAATGAAGGTTTCCATTGAAGCATGAGTTTCTTTTGTCTTCTTTATGCCCTATATAGTGCTAGTTCTGGTTTGTAGGTCTATGTAGGGAGCCAGTACAAAATATTTGAATCTTTTTCTAGTTGCCCGTTTACTCAAGAATAACAGTTGCTGAATTCCCCCCAAAAAATGATCTTCAGTGCTACTGTGGCATTTTGAGTGAATAGACCGCAAGTCTAAGGCAGCTTTTCAATATATTCTGAGAAAGCCTTCATATAAAAGAACCACTCACAACCATCATTAGCTTTGGAACCTTTTGGTCAATAAAGATGTTCTGCTTTTTTAACCTGTGGGGTATGAACACGGTGGTACCATTTGTGAGAAAATTGACAAGATACTTCTTTGCCACTGAAGAAACAGACAGTTCTGTCATTATTTAATAAATGGTCAACAGCAGAGCTGTGCATGTGAAGCTTTCAAATTATGTGAATCCTTTCTGCTTGCAGGTTCGCTTACGTTTTCTGGCTAATGTGGTTTAAAGCTGTGGACAATCTTAGCAATGCTGCATCCAAGTGCAGGGTCCCTTTATGTTCTCCTGTTTGTATCTTTGTAGATTTCTTTGGACTTGCTGTTGCTTGAAACTACCCAGCTTCTCAAAGTCTGAAATTCAGACTGAATTTACTGGTTAGGAAAGTATAAACCAGATATCCCTATAATTCCCTTAAGAATTAAAATGGTATTTCCCAAGTACAATCCAGCAGACTGCTATTTCAAGTGGTATCTCAGTGCTCTTTTCTCTTTGCTTTTGCTAATGCTTCATTTATGTAATGGATGAAATGCTAACTAAGGGAGATGCATAAGATCTGTGATCCTTACGCAGTTGGTTGCTGCTGCTGTTACCTTTTTTCCCCTCTTTGTCTTATCACAACTTTGGGTATTGCTCTAAATGTTCCCTGCTGTTCCTGCTGCAGTAGTTTAAAATACATGTATCAGCATCAGCTGTGTCTTTTCTTGCCTTTTTATTTAGATTCTTTATCTGAGTAGCAGTAGGTCGGACTAATGGTACAGTAATCACTGTTGAAGCATTTATTTGTTTGTTTTCTTTCTATTTCTATGCAGTTATATGTTCCTTTCATCCTTTTGTCTGTTCCTATCCAAATTATGCATGCCGTTTGGATCAGACCATGAAAAAAAAGAAATATTTTTGAGTAGAGGATACTATACATAGCAGACCTTTGTTGTGGTATTTATAGTCTTGATGTTTAGAATGTCTTCTTATGCATTATAGGTTCTCATCAAATAATCAAACTACATCAATAGTAATAAAAGAGATGGTTCATGAAGAGATTCTTTTCAACTGTTCTCTTTTCAGCAGCTTCAGAAAAAACGATGAAGTTGGCAGCATATTTGCAGTGCTAACAAATTTGGGCTTGGCAGCCTAAATCAGGAACAGTGAATTCAAAACTAAAGATTCCTCACAGAGATGTCTTGATAGTAACTGTCTTCAGGTGCAGGAGGAGCATTCGCAGACCTTGGGTGGTTTTAGCTGTTGCAGTAAGTCATAATATAATGTTTCAGGTGATCAGTTGTGTCAAACCTTGTCTTTATGGCCTACAACTTCTACCTAGGAGGTTGTTGGGAGACAGTGAAGATCAAAGGATGAAGAAAAATTCTCCCCAAAATGCAGAGAGAACATTGCAGCGTGTTATTTGGTGTAACAGGACTTTTGTTTTGTTGTGTCTCAGTTTGTAATGTGAAGTGCTAAAGCTCATAATTTTTTCCTAATATGTGTTTTTTCTCACTTGGGTTTTCAACCTGGGAATAGTAGCCATCTTAGTATTCCTGTCTGTGGTGACACTGCATTGTTCCCTCAGCTTATTGTCTATGGGCTTTGACTTGTTGCAGATATTTGCTGCTAGTCTGATCAGTTTGTCAGAGAAACTACATGTTCTCAGGCTTGTTTTATCTTCTTCTGACAGATAAGCACTATCAAAATCTCATCTGGAGCCTATGGAATTATTGTAGCAGTTTCAGTTGTGTTTTATGCTTCTGTGACATCTGTCTTAGGAATAGCTGTTCTATTGTGTTTGTCTCTGTCTAAATCTGACTGGTCCTTTGCAAATGCTGCTTTCCTCTACCCCTTCATTTTCTTCTCCAATGACTGAATAAATGCTTCTCTCAGGCACTCAGTAAGTGAATTCCTCCATAGTTCTTGCACTTTTCCTTGCCTACTTAATTATAGGTCAGTGCCTTTACTGTTTTCCTTCCAGTTGCAAGTTCAAGTCTTGTTTTTAGCACTGACATGAACAGAAGGTAATATGTTAGATTTCAAGATGATATTGAACTTGTAGTACTGACCCATAGGAGTTATCAGAAAATAATTGGAAACCTAGTCTGGGAGCCCAGAAAATAAAGATTGAGGGCAAGCAAGAAGGAATTAATGAAAGTTGGATGACAAGAACAAGAAAAGATCCAACTTTGCTACTGCTCTGCAGAATAAGAATGGTAGTGAAGAGTGGGATTGTGAACACTGCATAGTAAAGAGAACCAGAATATCTGCTTTCTGTACTCTGTGGCTTGCTTCAGGCAGACAGTAAGCACACAGACTATGACCATTACCAGAACAGTCCTAGGAGGTCTAGAGTCTTCAGACTCCCGCACATGTGCATGGGCAAATTACACATGTATTTGACCTTATCCTATACAACTGATATTCTACTGAACCACAACATTCCCTCACAGGAGTTAAAGCAGCTTGAACCTGGAGGATACAATCCCTTCTACACAGAATGGCCAGGGTCAGAGCTGTTTTTCTGAGGTGGTTCCCAAAATCACTGTGCTTCTTGCAGCTATATTCTGTTTAAAGAACTTAGCTTAGGTGGGAATGGGAGATCAGGCATCTACCATGCAATCTGATATGGAAAAACTGGGAAAGAAGCTTTGTTCTGTTCAGCAAAACAAGTGAAATGCTCTGGATTTTTTAAATCAGTGGCCCATCCTTGGTGGGGGGAAACTGAAATTTTAACTCAGTTTCAGACTTAAAAAAAATATGGTGATTCAATATTTCTTTTATGAAATAAATAGATCTTAGTTTTACCTATGATAAATTCAAGTCACAAACAGCCAAGATAGCTTTTTGCTTGTTTTCATAATAATTCTGTGGGAAATGGTTTGTCCTTTATTGTAGCCACATGAACGAAAGACTAAAATAACTGGTGCTCACTTCGTTATATTCAGTGGTTGAAAGTAATTCCTTCTAGGTTTTTTTTCAGTAAAATATTTTCTCATTCATGTAAGCTTCTTAATTCTCACCTCCTTTTCCAGTAGTAAATAGTAAAGGTTTTCTCTCAGCTTTTTTTCCTTTGTATCATAGAAGTTCTCACACTTTGCAAACACCCTTCGTGTCCTTCCTTTACCTGCTGGCAAAAGGTGATGCTGAAAATGTCTTAGTTTTCTTCTCAATTGAAGTAGATTGCACAGCTCTCACAATAGAGCTTGCCTTCTGCCCTGGACAAATAGTCACCAAATGTGCTGGTAATGGAGAAATGAGGCATTTTGTGGCACTATAGGTACTGTGTAACTTAAGAGAAAGAAATAATGAAATGACATAGTATTTTCTATTGCAATGAAAACTGTGCTAAGTGCTGTAAAAACACAGCAAAGAACAATAAGTCTTTTGAAGTCAAGGTCTGGATTTAAAGGAGAGATGTGCAGAATTTTTATAATTTGGCTGTAGGGAAAGGTTATGACAGATCTTGGAAATTAAAAAACTGTATTTTACAAGCACAGTGCTAGCACAGTGTATGAACTCTGGTGCCTTCCTGTGGTTTGAGTGTTGAATTTTGTTCACTTAAATCTAAACTGGAAGCAGTCAGAAGAAAATTTGTAATCAGTCTTTGTTAGGTTGAATCTGATCTGCAAAGAAGCTTGGATGGTGTGGTTCCTCAGTAGGTGAAGTCAGCCTCAGTTGGGGCTGCTGCTGTCTCTCTTTCTTGTCTGGCACTGGCAGTTATGCAATTGAGTAATGAACCATGCAGAGAGCTGACGAAGCCAGCTGAAAACTAATCTTTTTTTCTCATTTATGTAGGTTAGCGTTTTTTTGCAGACACCAGCACCAACTCTACTGCAGTTGCATATTGAGGTGGTTCACCTCCCTAATCTGATGGAAAACTAACCCACCAGAAAGAACAGCTTTCCAACAGATATGGCACTGTGAGTAATCTCACCCGAAGGCCAAATGCTCATCAGATCTGAGATGAAAAAAGGCTGAGTGTGTGCCTCAGTAGCCTGCAATTACGCTTTCTTTGTAATATCAAGCTGTACCTCCAATAATTTGTTCCCAGGCTGTTTCATTCTCTTGTAGAAAAAAAATCATTATTATGGAAATTAAATGTTTTTCAACCTTATGGAGTAGCATGGAAGCAGTCAAAATGGGAAAAAAATTGACAGTGGTCACTTAATGTAACTGCTATTTTCAGCTGATAAACCTTACCAAAGAACCATCCCATTCCACCTACAAAACAGCAACATTTTTTACGTATAATAGTAATATGTAAACCATGCAAGTTAGACAAAGATGATTTTATATAAAAAAATAGTATCAGTCACAGTTCTCCCTCAGAAAACTCCATTTCATGGCTTGGTTGACATTTTTGAATGAGAGGGAAAGCCTCCCACTGTTGTTGACAATGTGATGATTACTATACTTTATGCTTTTGGATTCAGCTATAGCACTCCAAACTGAAGTGGACAACACTTACCATATTATTTTGGTGAGTGAATTAACACTTTAGAAACTTCTTCATATTCTTAATCCAGCCAAACTGATTCTGAGTAGCTGAATTCTGTAGCAGTGATGGTAGAGGCTCTAAGAAGAGGTAAGGCGCAGGACTTTCCAGGAAGAAATTTGGATTTAATTTCCTTGCCCCAATAGCATTGCTGTGGTCATTTTCAGCCATCAGCAATGGCTGCTCTTGCAGCCATTTCCCAGGCATCCCCCTTTCATAATCATGGATTTGGGCATTTTCTGTTTTGCTTTCAGTTCTGTACAAAGCATTACAGACTACTATTGTATGAAATCTCCCACATCTGCCTATCACCCGGCAGCTCCCAGTTCTTAGTCACTTGTGTTTTCTCTTTCCTTGTGAACTAGTGCTGTGACTAAATTCGGAAGTTGTAATGGCTCATCATGTCTTGTGTAGGCTTCCTGCTTCCGACCCCCGTTTTCTCTTCCACCACCAGAATGTACATAGTAGTAGACAAATGCCATCTGGGAATTGTAAATCTGTCACAAGTACCACTATTGGTTTGTATGTATCAAGATGCAAGGACTCTTACAAATTCTTTTTAAATTATGTCCATCTTGATTCTTAGGGCATCCAGCTTTTAGCTCAAAGTCCGTAAGCTCCCAGGAGTGTTTTATTTTATTCCAGTGAAATTGTTAGACCAGAATAGGGGCAAATAGCTGTTTGGGTCATGGACCAATTCCTAATTACACCTGTGTGCTTCCTTAATAGAATTCAAATAAATGATTTTGTTATGTGAAAGAAGTGGCATTACATTTATTTATAAGGCCTTTTTAAAATGTCAGCATGTAGCCCTGAGGATGTGAAAGAAAGGTAGAGTTCATCAGCCTCCTTGGCTGCTCTGAATTAGCCTGAACCTATTGGAAATGAAAGGTTCAGAGAGCACAGATGGAATAGATGGAAGCTTTGAGTGAATTGAAAGGGCACGTTTACTGGCTAACTGTGATCTTTATGGGCAGAACAACAGCTAATAGATTGAAATTGTCAGACATTGTGCACTCCTGGCTTGAGGCTTTTTTGCTTTCCAATTCTGGTTTATGGTAGTCATATTTTTAATTACAATCTGTTTTATTCCCACATGATTAAAAAAATGGAATCATATTTAATGAATATGTAAGGCATGAACTGTTCTTATCTTGGTTCATTTTCTTTCTTTTCAGGTAACAAAATTGCATGAACACATCTGTTTAGAGATTATATTTCTTTACTCTGTAGATGAAGGCTAGGTTGTTGCAAGCATTTAGTTTTACATTTCAGTACCAAAATGTGTGGAGAGATTTTCAGTCCATCTCAACATTGCCTTGTGCTTTCTTTAAAGTCCACCCAGAAATGTTACAAAGGGAAGTGGTGAATGCTAAATGCTTCTGAACCCTCACATAGTAACTGAGGGAGCAGAGCACTAGAACATCCAGGCCTTGACTCTTGAAAACTTTAGTTCAGCTCCCATCTCAGTGGATAGAATCCTGGCTGGGAGCGTAAGGATGCCGATGTGGTATTAAGAATTATTGATACTACAACAAAAGTTGATGAAGATGACTTCTTTCTTGAAGCTTAATGAAGTGCAGCCTCTGTTTTGCTGCTCTATTCTGAACTTTATTCTTCAGGCTGATCTTTAAGAAATGCAATAAACTGTTAAGATACACACTCAAAGTTTCCATGATTTAAAAAAACCAACCCAACCAGAAATCAGACTTAAATGAAACACCAGAAAAAATTTACATCCCTGCAAAATTCTTAAAGCAAGAGAATTACCGGGTGTTGTATTGAGTGTCTTAACCTGAAGTGGAAGAAAATACCTCCTAATAGTGATATTAATGAGATTACCAAAAAAAAAATCTTAGGAAATGTGGTGTAAGTCCTTACTTAGGTGGGAGTTTAGTATTTGAGGGATAAAACTGGATTAGAAGATTAGGAATTCCAGGGGGATGAAGAGGTGCAGGGCTGGGGGAGGCTGCCTTCCCTTTTCCTAGTTTCTCTGAGGGAACTTGAAGGGACTGAACATCAGCAGCCCTGATGTCCTTTCCAAGCAGAATCACATTGATTGCATTGTTTTTAAGATTTTCATTGATCACAGAATTGAACTGCATTCTCCTTTCCCCAGGACTACACAAATGACTGCTATCTTGTAAGATAGCTTTTATCATTCCCAAATAAAGCTTTCATGCTTCTTGTGCATGCAATACATTCCTTATCTGCTCCCTAAAATTAAGTTGTTCTTACATTGTTTCAGAGCTGGTTAATAACACACTTTCTTATTTGGATTCCCACTTTCAGCAGATGTTTCTGGAAGTAGGGACGTACTTGTTTTTCTTCATTTTACTTTCTCATAGTGGCATTCAGAGCATTCTGTTAAATCAGATGTTTCCAAGATGACCAAATTTCCAGTTCTTAGAAAAATCTTTTTTCTATTCTGAAGAAATTTACAGGCTGCTGGTTTTTTCATATGCTCTTACAAGCAGTAGGCAGGTGAGCTGTTTATATGCCATTTCAGAGACACTGGCTGTTGAGACATGATTTAAACCACCAGAATAACTCATTTCTCATTTCTCTTGTGACTTTCCTTGGAATATCTAGTGAGCATCTTGTTCAGAGGCAGTCCTCCTTGGGAGGCTGCTTGTCTAAGTAACTCCATCGTTAACCATGACAAAGGCCTCGTCTTATTTGTTTCGCGGGGGAGGTGGAGGGAGTAAGCGGGAAAAAAGTGGGAGAAAAAAACAGTGCTGAGAGAGATTAATTTTGCTACTGTTTTTAGAGTATAACATAATAATTCTATAGCCTCTTCACAGTATGTTAATGTAGCTGTGTGTGGTTTTGTAAGGTTTCTGGGTTTGTTTTCCTGTGCTGGACACATACAGATAGGTGACATTGTTGTCCAGAGTTCAGGACTTAAAGCTAGTAACCCAATTTATAGCTCTGCTGATTTTGTGGACAGAGGGGCTTGAAAGGCTTTGAGTCTCTCCACTTATAATATCAAACATGTAATTAAGACTTTTTTTCATTGTTTTACCTTTGTACTGAGTCTGGTATTGTACATTTAAAAAGGGTCATATGAAATCAGACCTACTCTTGTTTTTGTTATCTTTAAAGCTTGTTCCTGCTGATTATCACCTTGGAAATTAAAAGCACGTGCTTTCAAGTTTGATTTTTTTCTGGTTTCCAGTAAAAATGGTCCTGTTTTGCCTTGATAAAGGTCATTCTCTGTTAGGGTAAGGATATCTTTAGTGCCCAGTATTCAGACCCTTTAATACATCAAAATCAGTTCGTATCCAAGTCCTTCTGTGGCAGGGACAAGCAGGACTTTATCCAGACCAGTCCCTCTTAGCCAGATACAGCTATCATGTAAACGTCTGTAATGTTTTTAGGATTAGAATTAATTCTATCAGGTTGGATTTCAGCCTATTATCATCTGTGGAAATACAGCCACAATTAAAATTATAGCTTGGCCCTCAGGTTTTTGGTTTTTTTTTAGGGAACAAATCAAGTCTACTTTTGCATAGTTCTTGGGCTCCTTTGGGATGATACAGCTGGAGCACTTGCTGGGCTGCCTCCTTCAGAATGGTTCTTGAGTGTGAAAGCATGCTGTGAGGTGTACAGATCCTCCAAGGGGTTTCTCCAGCAGCATCAGGGTCTTGTTGCTGTAGCATCTGCTGGAATAATCTAAACAACTCTGTAATCACTCTTAGTTTTACCTCAAGAAACAAGCATGACAAAGCCTTGCGCTTTTAAATGGGGCAAGATATAATGTACTGTACAGTGATTGTATAGTACATTAGAATCAAAGGATCTTGTCCGGCCACTTTACCTGGTATGGTGAAAAATTAGTGCCACAGTGGTTCTTTCTGTGTAGCTGTTTCCCATGAAAGCACTAAGAAATGTGTTTGTCTTTTCCCTGGAGTTGAGTACAGTCCCTGTCTGAGATCATCTATGAAATTGTTTATCCCCTTCTGAATCCATATCAGACCCATTTAGGTTTAGGCCTAAAAAAGCACATTTAGGTTTTTTTTTTTTTTTGATACCATGATGGTTATGGTTGGTTTTAGAGAGGAACTGCATCTGTGGACAGCCATCTGCATCCATAGCCATAATTACTTTGGGGTTTCATTTGTCAAAGGTCCTTCTGGATGACTCACCCCATGCTATTTGTAGTGTGATCACTACAGGGAGGTACGACTCTACTGACTTCAGAGTTGTGAAGACCCAAGAGGTTACAGTGGACACATAAAATGGGAAATGATGGGCGGATGAGAAATCATAAGTGAATTTGTTCTACATTTGCAGCTACTCTGTACAATATCCAATATTCTGTCCTTACAAAAAAGGAAACCCAACCTTTAAACTACTTATGGGAACACCTCCTTATAGCTGGATGCAATAGATTAGAGCATGGAGCTACATTCCTAGCATCTGACACCCCCTTCAACATCCTCATAGTGCTCATCTATCCTGAATGTCTTCTTTTTTTCAGTAACATACGAGGTAGATCTTGGTGTAAAGGAGAATACTTAAAGAAATCAGAAATTAAGTATTTCCATAAAGAGTAGGTGAGACACCAGAATGCTATTAGGCTTTGATTATTAATAATTCAAGGAGGGGAAAAAAAGGGTGTTAACACAACCTGGGCTGAAGTTTGTGGCTTTAAAGAAAACGGTGCCTCAGAGGAGTAGTGGGACTCAAGCTTGATTAAACTGGGATTTCGTAAATTCTCTGCACTGAATGAAATAAGAAGGCATTCAATCTAATGAGATAATATTGTTGAGGGATAGGAAGCAGAGAGGTATTTCTGACCCATTGTTTTTTTATATAACCTTTAATCTATGGGAGGTATGTAACTATTTTTGTTAGATTTATTTTTCTTCCCAAAGGAATTTGGCTTTGAATTCTAACCTTTTGATAACTTTGCATAGCAAAATTTGGAGAAAAGCATCTGATGGTCTTAAAATATACAGGATTTCTGAAGGCCTCTTCTGTATTTTTTCCTGGTATTAGTCTATATTTTGGTCAAATACTTTGCTTCTATTTTGATAAGAAAAAGATATTCAGGAGGAAATGCAGCTGTTAATTTTTCTTGACTGATTTCCTTTGTGCTACCTGCTCTATTTCTTGTTAGAAGATGCTCACAGTCTGGAATACTGGCCAGCCAAAGCCAGTAGGAGTCACCCTTTTTATATGCTAAGGGCATGCAATTACGCATTGTAATTGTGTGTTTTGAAATGACCCTTGATTCTCTGGAGAACATGCTGTTTCTGCTTAGAGAGAGGTATACATTAATTTTGATGATTTAATAGAGTCATTCTGGACTATCCATCTTCTCATTTACTGTAACTTATCAAGCTTCAAAGTTCACACTGAGCTCCATGCTAAACAGGTTTAGGCCAGGAACCTTGTTCCCAGGTGTGTGGTGCAGCTGACCCACTCACATTGCCGAACAATTTCCAGTGCTGGTCTCCTTTGGTATTTTGGTGTTAATCTATGTTCATGTGATTTGTGAAAAGCTGAGAAGCTGCATATGTTTTTACTGTCAAATCTCTATTTGTTTGGACAGCTTGGCAATCTGGAAATTTCAACTAAGGTGCTGTGCACGTTTTAGTTAAAGCCTCCAGGGAGAGCTTTTTTTATTTGAACATTGCTTATGCAAGCAAATTCCTTGTGGCATAATACGTCACAAGATTTAACAAGTGTGAGTAATGTGTTTCTCTTTTCATAGTCTCTTATTTCTAATATTCTTGAATAAGGAGAATTTCAGATCTGCAACCTACTACAAAGTTCAAAATAGAATTTGATTTATAATGGTTGTATTTGTTTTAATGCCCATTTGCTAGTCTTGTGTTTGCTGTTGTTACATGAACTACTCCCTTTGTTTTTGCCAAGCTGAGTTGGTGAAGAACACATTACAACTGCTTGTACCTCATTAGCTTGATGTCTGGGAAAATTTAGAAGGAAGAGAAGCTCAGTGTTCCCATACCTCTAAACTAAAATAGTTAATATATTCTGCAACAAAACAGCATCAGGAATAGAAAGAGCCGGTTTTGAAGTATAAGCTCCATGCTGTAGGTTCTGGTTTCAAAGTTGGGAAGAGTAACTTGGAAGGACAGATGTTATGGTTTGGACTGCTTCCTTTTTTATTCGTTACTGGTTTGTAAGTACTAAGGATGGATAAGAATTAAATCAATGAAATAATTGTGAGAACATTTAAAAACCTTGTGATTAATATGGAAACATGATTTGCAGGTTTTCCAAAACATTAAACTATCAGTTGTGTTTGTTTCTTTTACTGGGCTTGATTCTGTCATGTCTACATAGTGTTATCAATGTATCCAATAACAGAAACAGCAGCAAGACGGTATTTTATAAATATATTGTATTAGTAAAAGAAGTATCTGTATCTCTGTGGTAATAACAGCCCACCCGCTACCTTTAATTCAATCACCTTAGTGGTTTAGGCTGAGGAATTGGCTGTAGCAATTTGTGTAATGGAGAAAACAACTGTTACTGAATCATGCTGAATGACTGAATTTTATTGATTCATAAAAAAACCAACTTGGAGGTTAATATCTTTGTTTCATGAAACAGATGTTTAATTCTGAGCCTGGGCAATTGGCTCTTTTATGTTTGAAGAGGAAAATATAGATGCTTTAGATTACAGTTCACTGTGTAATTGTATATGACAGATGTATTAAATTAGCTTTTCCCGAAGCCTTTGGTGTTTTGCCTCTTTGAACTGTAAATTTTACTTGACTTTTTTCATTTGCAGGTGGCATGAGACCATTCTGCACGTGTTTTATGAAACATGTTTCATGTTTCTCAGATAGGATAAAATATTCCAAGTTTGCTGTGTAGTTATAGTCTACTTACATATGGATAAAAGACACATTCTCTGGCGTTTCTGCTTCAGACTATAATGTGAATGAGGGGACAAAAGGAAAGAACCCTTAAAAAAAAAATCTGTGTATGCTTTTGATTTGCCTAAACCCACAAATTGAATACTGTCCAGGTTTAATGTTCCAATCTGTGTTACAGTCTGCTTTCACCCCTTGAGTGCACCAGGGCATTCTGTGAGCATTTAATGAACCAGACGCTTCTCAAGCTGTATTCAGTATATCAATTGTATGTCAGCCTGGGTCATCGTCCTCTCCTGATTAAAACATGACAGACCTTTTACAAAATGGGATGCTCTGGTGTGTAGGTAACACTTCTGGAGCTTCACTGTTATCCAATTTCCAAGAACCCCAACTAAATTCAGCTACCTGTTACCTTGATGTAAAGGCGGAGCAATTCCTGAGGGGTTACTATGAATTTACTTTGCTTTAATGGGAAACAGAATTTATCCCCTTTGTTTTAACAGGAGGAGAAGCTTTCTAATTAGAGTCACTTCTGCTTTCACAGCACATATATTTGATACATGTGCTTTGTCTGATTTTATTTCCAATGTGGTAGGCCTTTCTAACATCTTTTCCTTAAAAGCTGGCATCTGCTTTGTTTCTGACTTTAAAAATTACCTTAAGAAAACCTTGCATTTGAATTCCTTATTGTTTTCACTGTTTTGATTATTCAAAGAATTGAATTTGAAAGTCCTGTTTGGGGCTTTCAAAATATCTTTGTTGAGGTGAGATTATTTATTGCTCACTAAAAAAAAAGAGATATTAAAATATATTTTTTGGCAAATATGCCAATATATGAAAAAACTAACTACACCAGATATGTAGCAGGTTTAAATACAGGCAGCTTATAACAAGAAAATGGATTTTTCTCCAGTTACAACAAGAGCTGCTTATTGTTTATTTAAGAAAAAGTTCTGTCTTTCACAGAAAATCAAAGAATTACTGAGACATAGAATACATCTTAAGAATAGGAAATCTGCAAAGTCTTCTATAACTAAACACGTTCTTGTATAATTATTTCCTAAAAGCTTTCTTGAGATGCCTTCAAAAGATGCTTCAGGAAAATCGGATTCAATGAAATTAAACCAATGACTTCAGCAGATTCTGGGTTGAGTACAAAGAGATTATTCTTCCTCAAAGAAGAACTGAAAAATTTCTTGGAGGTTTTTTTGGAATGGAGATGCAACACGAAACTGAGTCTTGAGAGATTCAGTGTGATCATTTCTCACCATTAGAGTTAACTGATGAAATAAGTACATTACTGTCTCATTTTATACCACTGCAGAATCTGGCTCTTGATCCTGGAGAGCCTGTCCATACTAGTCATTTGGAGCAGCAAAAGTAATCCAGTCTCTTTCAGTGTTTCTGCTCGGGTGTGATGGGTTGACCCTGGCTGGACACCAGGTGCCCACCAAAGCTGCTTTACTGCTTTTCTCCTCAGCTGGACAAGGAGTGGACTCCTCACATTCTTCCCCTGCTCCAGCATAGGAGCAGTCATAAAGGAATTTTTTCCAGTGTTCCTTCACCCCCCTGCAAGCTGATAAAATGTGCAAAGCAGATTTTTCTTCTGTGAAATTTCCTTATTCTTTAGAAATGTTGAAATCAATCTGGATGGATTTATTAATGGTTCCTTTAGTTGGTTTGTTAGTGGCTTTATTTACAAGACTGGCTGCGGAAGTCTTACCTTCCTACTGGGAAGAGTATAATAATTATTGGTCTCTATACACTGTATTCAGAAAAAAATACTTAGAGATTTACTGCTAACAAAAGGAGCTTTTGAAGGTGATAACTCATTCAGATTTTTGGAAGGCATTTGTCTGTTTCTTATGAGTTATTAGTACTAATGGGAGTCATATGTACAGTGAGAGGCAAAATGAGCTATTAACCTACATAGCAAGTTGTAGAGTGTTGTAAATCCTTCGTGTCTAGGTTATGATGGGATCCATTTGTGTGACAAGCAGGATGAAGATAAAGTAGTTGTGTATCCTTCAGAGACTGAAAGATGGCTGAGAGAGAGAACAGACACAGCAGAGAGGGCCTTGGTGGTGATGCAAATTCTGCCCTTCCCCTTCTTGTGGGCTGGAGAGGGCTGGGCAAGGGTTTGCTGAGACGCTGATAGTCTGAACCTGAACTCAAAACCAGTTTTCAGCAGAAGAAGTTTCAGTGTTATTCATGGAGTAAAACTAGATCTAGAGGTTTCTGGGATTTTTCTCTAACTTCTATGAATTCAGTCTGTTACAGCACACACACAGAGCCTTGAGACCATTACGAAGTCCCACTTGTCTGTGATCACCTAGCTGTCCTTTGACAACGTGCTTCAAATCAGTACGTGACTGACTTTTCTGGCAACTGAGTACTGGGTAAAGCCTTCTGTAGCAAAAAATTTGTGGGGTAACTTAAATAATCTATGAAATGGTATTCAAAAATTATGGTAGGATTCTGGAGTTTGAAATTAATTTTATGAAGAGAAAAATGCTCCAAGCTTACAGTCAGGCATACTTCAGAATTAGTGCTCTCTTTGTTAGGTTGCCTTTGTCTTTTCATTTCGTTTTGGTTTGTATTCACTTTTCCATCTTATGTTTATATATATAATAAGTCACAGGGGTTGAGATTTGACCACCTTAGTGCAGGCAGCTGCCTGCATAAGGCTAGCCAGAAGAGAGGATGGCATGCAGCAGTAATGATTTACCATCCCAGAAGGACAACACAGGAGCTCATTGCATTACCTATACAGTTAGACTGTATTTTGTGCCTGATGGGTACACCATAATTTGTGCTGTGTGTTTCTATCAGGTAGTGCAGTAATAACTCTGGAATTATGAAAATACAAGTTATGGTAGACAGGAGAAAGGGAATATGTATCTTTGTTTATAGAAATGGTGTCCAAATGCTCTTCAAAAGATGAAGGAAGAACCTTCCCCAAAGACCTTTGATTAATCCTCTTGTTTTTTTAGAGTGCACGATACTCTAAAGTGTGGAGGTGAAATACTAGTTTTACTGTGGACTTGATACCTTCTGACAGTGCAATTTTTCCTGAAAATGCTCCTTTTAACTTTCTTATATGATGAACCTTCATTAGGTGCATTTCATTCACAAGTGCAAGATAAATGCAGAATCCTGTAATGAAGTCCTTCTGTACTTGTGGCAAGTGAGTGTCTCAGTATTGATCGTTTAGTCCAAGAACTCGTGACTTTGATTAATACACAACACATCTTTTCTCTTCACTAGATTAGCATAATCATTAGTCTGGGAGCGTGTTTTCACCCAGAGTATCCTTCTGTAGCGGTCAAGGAATTAATTACACAAAGTAAAGAGACAATTCTTTGCAGAGATTTTTGTAAGTTTGGTTTTTAAAGGAGCTCCCTCCTACTGAGACGTCACTAAAGCTTGACCAAGTGGCAGGAGTAAATTTATGGGTCAGTGATCTTCTTTTTGAAGCATCGTAGATGATGATCTCTCTTTTGTTCTTAAGGGCTTTTTCATACCTAAATGATTTTATTATCAGAATACCAAGGATGACCATCAGAGATTTGTCTATGGCAGAAATGGAAACTTGACTGTTACTGATGGGTTTTGATCTTAATCAGAACTTAGTCATCACTTTGTATATGCCAGAGCATTACATAATATATGCAGAATTTAATGTTTCCAGTTCTTTCTAAAAGAAATGCAGTATTAATGGTAGGGTCTGTCTCTGTGAAGAAAGTTGTGCTTACGAAGCTCAAGGGAAAATGGACTCTCACTGTATACTGAAAGGAGAGTACATGAGGAAAAAGAGCCATATAAAATCTGAACTTTTTGTTTAATGAAATTCTGCATTTAAACTTTTCTTCTGTGTTTTGTGCCATTTCATACGTTGTCATTTTGGTCTCTGTGAGCATATTGAAGTGAAGGTACAGGAGGAAAAGTGAAGGAGAAGGGGGATAAGTGTGGCTGGGCTGCGAAGGTTATTTTTGATTTTGAAAATAACTTGAAAAGATACAGCTTGCTTCCTGACAGCTGTACTATCCTCACTTCATTCCAAATTTAAACTTGAATTTCCCTGACATGGCCTTTCCCATTTATATCTCTTTAGGGAAAGGAAGTAACTTCATTTTTGTGTTTGATTTCCAGAGTTTCACAAATCTTTATTGTAGGAAGAATTGCAGAGACAAGAGGTATTCTGGCATCCTTCTCTTAAATGATGCCAGTGGTAATCAGGGACTACTTAGCATAAGGAGAGATGGCATCATCTTTCCGTGTATAATTATCTGTGGAAAGGAATATTGTGAAGCTTATTGGATGACAGTTACGGGTTCAGTTTTCCATATCTGCTGAGTCTGCTGTACTGGAAGGATTCTGATGGGTGACTGAAGGTGTCCTGGAATTTTACTGAGATTGAAGGAAATTTTCTAGTTACCTTTTGCCCCTGCTGCATGAATCTGAGAGACATCCCAAACATAACAGTGGAAGCCACCTTCCTTTTTTTAAACACAACAAAAAGAGGAGTGTGTAGAGCCGTACCTGGAGTATCACGTGAGATGTACAGACAACAACTACATGTTTGCACAATTACATCCTTGTCTCAGCAGCAACAAATATTTCCAGAACACAAATAACAGCACTAGAGATATGAAACCAAAGATGGACGAGAGAGCATATGTTTCAGTTGGCGGTTCTGTGAGGTAAGGAACACAGCTAGTCATGGTCACTCTCATGGAGTTCTCATCACCATTTGCAAGGAAAGAGGACTGACCTTATGCACTGCACAAAACCTTGAAGGTAGAAAGCCTTTAAAAAGCATGTCACTGTATGTTGGAAAGTGTGTTTGTTAAGAGATGGAGAAATAATTACTTGGTTTGCATTTGTATGCCTTGAAATATTGGGAATGGTAGTGTGGCAGACTTTAGGGCTTGCACAGCTTTTTAGATAACCCTGTAATACTTTGTCTTCTTCCATCCTGTTTTGCCTTCACATATCACTCATGCAATTATCTTCACAGCAGTCGGGATACACTGTTATTAATGTTCATGCTCTAGACCTGTGTGAGCAGAAGCATTCATTTGCATAGTCTGTCTGTAAGGGCACACTTCATTTCACTTAGAATAAATTATCATACATTTATCATTAGTTAGCAAGTTATTACATTAAACAAATAGGTGGCACAGTTCTTCATTATTACCCTTTAATTATGTAGAGGATGCAGCAAGCGCTTCTACATATGTTGCTCTTAATAGATGTGTTCTCTGTTTCCACACTTGTATTTGAATGTAGAGAAACTTGCCAGTGATTTTTTCTGGTAGCTCCAGATCTGTTAGGAAGAGGATTATGAGGCAAAACACCCACCCCAAAAACTAATAAGAAAAAGGTACTCGTAATACATTAGAAGATGATACTCCTTTCAGTGATCTAAGTGGAATTTCAGTCTTCACTGTTAACTGCAAGGTTTGGGTTTTCTTGTTGGGTTTGTGATGCACTGAAGCTACAAATACAGATGTGATTGCAGCATAGGTAGATAAACCTGAATTGGCTTTCATCTAGCTGATGCAGGTGCCGATATCTATGAGACTTCAGCCACTGGAAAGCTGCTACAGAATATGCTGAATCCATTAGCTTGTGAATTTGCTGCTTCTGGCAGGTTGAGACAGCACAGCTCCAAGTCACATTTCCCTTTCACATTTGTCTTTTGTTTTCCTTTGAGACTGTGGAGGATGTCTCCCTCCCATCATTCGTTGTATTTCCACATTGAAAAGATATTTCTTCAGAGCTTTCTTCCTTAAAGGCTGTTTGAAGCAGGGTGGTTGATCTGCATCTATGTTTCCTCTTCTGTGCAATATTATTTGGGTTGTGGAATTTCTACAGAGCAGATTCAGGTCTTCTCTCTCTCCAGTCTGTCCATCTGTGTATCATGCATATTCCCTTAAACTGAAATCCCTTCTAACAGCAGTGATCATTCATTCATGAACACAGCATTTCTTCCCATTTTACCAAAGGCTATCACGAATACCATGCTCTTAAAGCCTGGCAAATTTTGTGCAGTAATACTGATAGGTAAGATTAAAAGTGTGGTTATATAGTGCATTTGGAGGATTGCTTAGGGTAAAATAATCAGTTTCATGATATTTGGTGCTTTTCAAAAGTTATGGATTTAGTTATGAATCCCACTTTCATTTATTAAAAACCCCACATTTCTGTGGTTGTGGAGGAAACCTTGAACATATTTGAGTCTTTAAGGTTTATCTCTAAAGGCAAATAAAAAGGAATCCTTAATGTTTCTGTGCAAGTTATTGTGATTCCTTCTTTCTGAGACAAGAAGAAAACAGTCTGAGAGTATAGTTATGAGATGTGTTAACTCTTGAGCCTGTAAGTACAGACTGAAACTTTAGAGCTGCAATTGCTTTGATTGTGGAGTTGCTTTTTTTTCCCCTTGATGTTCGGAGTGGAAGGAGAAATTCAAGAAGAGCAATGAAATTATGTGTCGTCAGTTTGACTTCTTGTTACTTTTCTTCTGCAAAGTTTGTTGGAACAACAATATTTATTATGCCTCCAGCACTCTCAGATAAGGGATGTTACAGGAATACAAAGTCAGGTAATACTGTTTGGTTACTGACTTTATTTCTGGTCTGTGTAGACAAGAAAAAATGTGGAAGATGTCTGCAAACCTGAAATTACAGACAGTACAGATATTTACTCTAAGTACGTAGTTCCTTCTCAGGCTCAACTGAAAGAGTTACCCAGTTTTTGTAGAATGCTCAACAGCTGCTAAAGTAACCAAATCTCTGGAGCTACACTTGGGACTTGACCCTAATATCTTCCCTTCTGCTGCTTCCGTGCTGGATTTTTAGCTGTATTTAGATCATTTTTATGTCTCGGATGTGCAGGAAAAAGGCTGCACAACACCCAAATAAGCTATGGGAGAATCAAGTTCTGTGTATCACATCTTCTATATAGATCATCATATATATGGGTATCTCTGCCAGAAATTTTCAGTGAGATGCCAGTCTCTTCCTAAAAACCAAGCAGTGAAATACCAAAGTACTATTGTATTAGTTGCATTTTACACGCAGCCTCAAGGTGTAGTGTGTTTCAATTGTTTGGTTTCACTCATTGCAGTTTTTATTTCAGGCTCATTTCTTAATTCCAGACGGAATTCTGAGTCATTCTAACAATGCAAAAGCATATTATGACAAAATGGGGAAAAGATTCATTCTCTTGGTGTGTATTTCTTCCAAGGTTATTGAAGAGTGATAGAAGTGGAGTTTTCTTCTAAGTACAGCTCCACTTTTCCTGTCCTGAGAAAAGAATTGCTGAGCCAGAGCTAGTGGGTGACTGATTGGAACTGTACTGCATTTTGCAATGAATGTATTTTGGTCTTGAGTATCTTTGTCTGAAAGGACATCTTTCTCCATAGTGAGGTGTGGTTGGAGAATAGATCTCTAAGATGGAAATGCAATTCCAGTATCTGCCACTTACTAAATAAGCCAATGTTTTATTTAATCTAAAGCATTGAGGCGACTTACCTTGCGTCTTTCGGTACATGTTATTATAATACATAGTTACTATGGAGTAAACCTCAGCACGAATCTATATTCTCCTTTACAAGATTGTAAGTCTGAGTCAAAAAAAATGAAGTTATTGAAGAGATATATAGGAGCCCCAGACAAATATTAGTTGCACCATTTGTCTCCTTTCATATATACCTCTGAATGCTGCTTTAGCTGTTGGAAATTATCGTATGCTCTAAACAGCAATAGGATTAGCTTTTTGGAAGGAAATAAGGGAGAAGTAAGTTCATTATGTTAACTTTGTTTTAAAATGTTTACTCTAGTTAGTAAGAGTACATGATTGAATATCCACTTGCATGATGTTAAAACTTATGAAGGGGAAGAGGAGAAACAGAAACTCGCTTGTTTGAACTAATTTGCTTGCATGAATGAAGGTGTGAATTTGTGCCTGGAAAAAGGGTGCGGAAGGTGTCATTTTAATTTGTCTCTGCTTCTGACTTCCAAATATATTTTAATTGCCAATAAATTAAATTATTTCCCCCAAGATGAGTCTATTTTGCTGCTGATGGTAATGCATAGGTGACCTCCCTGTCTTTATCTCAATCCACAAGCTTTCTCATCTTATTTTCTCACCCATTCTTTCGAGAGGGTGGCTGGGTGGGCATCTGGTAGCCAGCCACAGCCAACCCACCGAGTCCTGCATGCATATTTTTGTGTTTTGTGGGGAATAACAGTCATTCCCAAAGTCATGAGTAGTCTGGGGCTTCTCCTTGACCAAAGCATTTGCTTATGTTCAGATCTTGAACTAGTTTTCTAATGTTTGCCCTTGAGTCATCCCACTGGGATTCCAGTAAAATAGCAAGGCCTCTCTGAAATGGAATGTTGTATCTGAGCTTCTGCTCACGTGAGTAAATATTAATTATTATTATTAGCAGTATGTATATAATGCTGCTAATTTATGCTGTGCTTTTCAAACATAGATAAGGCATGTTCTCTAACATTAGGAGGTTGCAGTTGAAATGAAGTGTGCAGAATTACAATAGACTGCAAAAGGGTATAGGGGTATTACCAAAAAGAAATGGGAGATGTTGAGGAGGAATCGGAAGAGAGTAGGAGTTCTAGCTAACAGTCTGTCATCCCAGATTTGTGCATGACAGTTGTAAAGAGCAGAATTCTCCTTCTCCATTCTCAGCATTTCTGGAAATTTATGGAAGAATATTGTGAAGAAATATTATGAAGAAATTGTGGAAGTGCAAAAGGGCTGTTCTGCATCTGAGTATTACAGACAGGCTGATTTGTTCTCCATTAACTTCTTGTTTAGTGTTTTATTTTAGCCTGTACAAATAATTGGCTGGGGGTTAGGGAAGATCTCTTCAGGTATTTACTTTTTTTGGTGTGGTACCTATGTGAATACATGTGTGGCATGTTTTTGCTCGTATTTTTTGGAGACCATACCTTTGGTTTCCAGAATTTGTTACTAACCCTGTTGCAACTTTAGCTCTTTAGGTGCAATAAATAACTGCAAAAATGTTTTCCTTATTGAGAGAGAGGAGAAAAGTTCTTTTCATCTACATGCACATTTTTTCATTCATTTTTTGATATCTTTCTGCTCTGGATTTCTGGAGCACACCCTCTATCCATAGTGTTTACTGTCATGACTGTGCTGAACTTGGAATACTGATTCTTTTTACAGCTTTGTCTACAGGAGGTAATGCAGACAGTTGAGGCTAATTTGATTGTGTCTTGCTGTGGACTCTTTCAAATAGTACACTGAAATTTAAAGACATGAATGTGATATGTATTACAGGTGTAAAATATCCAGCCATGAATGGGAAATTTGAAATCTATTATGAAACAGAAATACTAAAAATTTTACAGTGTAATTTGTGGCTAGGAAGTGGAAGCTAATGTAGAATCACTTTTGCAGACAACTCTGTGGAAAAATCTAGGCTTACCTGCAGGGCTAATGGATTGGTGGTCACAGAAGACTTTCTTTGGAAACAGTCTCTTTGTCATATGAGTCAAGTAAGGTTTGACCCTAACGCTTGATTCTAACACAAGCCCCAGGAACTGCTGCTCTCCATACCTGATTGCTTACTTTGCTTCCAGATCTTAAAACTGGGTCTAATACTGTGTTGTTTCAAGGAGTTAATTGGTACTGCAGAATTCTTTCAAATGCTTAACGTTAAGTGTTGTAATTGTGCAAAGTAACACAGTTGTACCAATTGCTGTTATGGTCTTCACTCTATCTGCTTGCTCAAGGCATTGAGTTTTCTTGTTGTTAATCCTGGTTCAAATGAAGTATGAAAGAAATGCTGGATGTAATCCTTAAATATTAAGTTCTCCAGCAGTTTTATTTGCTAGCTGACTTTGCAAAGGCTTGTTTCCATACCTGAAGCAGTAATTTTCCTTCTACTGTATATTAACAATCACATAAGCTTCTTTATTCATTGCTAGATGATAAAATGACTTGGACGTTTTAATAACATCTGGCAAATTATTTTCATTTCCCCTTTTAGATGATTAATAATAGTCTCGATAGACATGTAGATATAGTATCTCTACTATGTGAGTTCATGCATATATAATGTAATATGGAGACAGAATAGATAAAATAAGCAACAGCAGAATGGGCTATAGTCAAAAACTCTAATCTGAGCACTTAAAAACTTGTAAATGAAAGATTCTGCATTGAGAATATAAAATCAGTTTTGAATTTTGCAGCTTCACTGTAGAAAATCTATGCCCAAGCCAAAAGAGCCAAATTCTTTGGAATTAAACCTTTTCTGGCTTTTCCTGAAGTGTTTTGCCTTGTCCACACAGTTAACTACATGCACTTTGTAGTAAGGATGCCTCTCGTTTGGGGCAGAGTGTTTTATAAAACTGCAAACTGCTGCTGTCTTTAGATTGGCTTTAGGTTTCTAATTGATTTGACTGTTATTACAAGAGTTCAAGAATTATTTAAGATATTTCCAAAGGTACAGTCAGCAAATTCCAGTCTTAATAAATATGGCACTTGTGTGTTAACTGAAGGGGGAGTTTATTAAATTCATTAGTTAAAACTCTAAGAAGTACTAAGACTCTTAAGTACATAACTCTTAACTCTTTAAGTACTAAGACTCTTAAGTACATAACTCTTAACTCTTTAAGTACCAAGACTCTTAAGACTAAGAGTCATTCAGAAGGAGCAGGAGTAGCTAAAGAGTAGATTGCTATAAAAGGATCATGAAAGATATCTTGTGTTGTCTTTTTCTCAAGGAACTGGGACAGATGAGACTTAAAACAATTCTGTGATGAATGAAATAAGATATTTGGCATCATGAACCAGAGCTGACAATCCAGAACTCTATAATGTTGCCACCAACTGCGTGTGTTTCCTGGCTTTTGACAATTGTGATGTACAGACTTCAGTTGTGTGGTTTGCATAATGTGTTACGGAATTGTTTTATAGGCCATGTGATACTGGCTAGAACTGGTAATAAAGAAGTAAAATTTCAGTTATTATATAGCTATTAATTTGAGTTCTGTATTGGTTTCATTGCAAATACAGGAGGGATTTGATGTGTTCCCAACTGCACATAGTTCAAAAAAATATTATCAACAATAATAACAATGCTTTTGCAGATCACAGTAAATCAGTATGTGTTAGACCATTTACAGCTTTGTTGTTTATCTTTTTTAAACCCCATTTGGATGAGGTTTAACATTTGCAAGGATAAAAACTTAATATTCCTAAGAGCCTGTGAAAAGCTATTTTAGCCTCATCCTTTAGACTTAGGAATTTTGCAGATAGACTTCCTTAGGGCTCTTACAATTTATTCAGTGTTTCATCTGTGTTTAGATTCAGGAATGACATTTAAGTCTCATTGACTTGTTATCATAGAAGCTTGTGTCCATCTGGACCATGGAAAGTGTCTGTGATTTTCAGAAGTAAGCAAATTGACAAGTTGAATATTGGGGTAACCCCTGTATCTCATGGTTGTGCTACAGAACACAAATGGTTGATTGGAGAATGATGAGATAAAAAGGTCTCTTATCATTAGAGTCTAATAAAAGCCTAAACTTGCAACTTCGATCCTCTCTCTGCTTCAGTTGAATTTGAACCTTGTTCTAGGATACCTCAAGATCCTGGCTTGAATAAACAACAAATCACTCTTGTCCTGAAATTACGGAAGCACTGCTGAAATGGCTCGGAGCAATGCCTTACTTAAACTGTATTTTAGCAGTTCTGCAGGACCCAAGAGAACTGCCTGCTCTCAACTTGATGTGGTTACTTCTGTATCTAAACTTTACTGAGATTTTTAATGACTGTTGTTTTTTCAAAGCTCTTCATTAGAAGCAGTTTGATTTATCCAGCTGGTGATTTCACAGCTGTAGCTTGAAGGAAACCTGGTGTAGGAGAATGAGTGTAAGTCCTTTCAGACAAGGGGCTAGGATTTACAAGCTGTCACTGACTGCTTGTTTGACCAAGGGGAACTGAATTTTTTGCTCAATCAGGGCACTAGTGGAAATTTTATTTGCTTAAAATATCCATCAGCACATCTGCAAAGTTGTAGTTATGCAAGTTTGTGTATTACTCAATATTTATATACAGAATGTAGCGTGCTTATGACTGTACTGATATATCTTGAGATTTGTCTTGAAAAACTGGTACCATAGATTTTTCTTATAGCCCCACTTCAGCATGAAATTATTTTCAGTGGTTGTAATGGAACTAGGGCTGATTTGAATGTCTGGATTTGGTTGTTTTGATTCATTCTTGCTTTTTTGCTTCTGTTTTTCCTCATGGCGATAGAATCTGTTCCACTTAATAGGATTTTTCTTACTGCATGAGTGCATGACTTGAACTTATTTGTATAATTGTGGCTGATGGTCTCCCACTACATCAGAGGCAGTCCACCAGGGAATTTTTGGATGCTCTCTCTCCCACTTTTCTCCTGATGGTTTCATCTCATTCCGCTCTCCTTGTGATACCTTTTTTTCATAATCCGCTGTCATACTGCACCATAGCGATAAAAATGGGGATCTCTGCCTCCATACAGGCAACAAGAACAGCTTGCAAAGCACTCCTTCACTAGCCTGTGAATGATTGTTTTCCAGTGCTAGCCTGTAAGCACAGCATTACTAAAGTTCCTTGAGTCTTTATTAATCACAGCCCTGCCAAATCCAAGATTTAAAATATAACTTGGTAAATATCAGTGCTTTTTTTTATTCTTGACTGCGTTCCAAAGGCCAGACTGAGGAGTTCAAACAGCCTACTTCGCAATGTGCAATTTTCCAGTATTTATTTAGTGCAAAGCTGCAGACTGTACAAAGTAATCCCAGTGCAATATCAACTCGCAAACAATTTTCTAAAGCATCTTTAATGTACAGTGTTACTGTACCCAGAGGTGTAGGAGAGCAGTATTAATGCAGGCATGATAGTTCTGAGTGTTCATATGAGTCCTCAAGGAATAATAAACAGCTTGAAATAACAACCAACAAATTCTCCAGGTGCTTTTTATCTGTGTGTCGGCAACTGTGTTGATTCCAGATCAATGCAGGGTATTAAGACATTTATATGATTGAGCTAAAAAGCTGCCAGGTTGTCCAAGCATCGGGCTTGTGAAAAATAGGAAAGCTGAGTAAAGCCAACTGTATTCTAGTCATGAACTTCAGAAATGGAACTTACTGATAACAGAACAGATAGTGTCAGCGGGAAGATTTTAGTTTTAATTTAGAGTGCCTGCTGGGAAAGTTGAGGTATATGTAAATCACTTATTACCTGATCCCAATATTTGAACATTTTGCTGATACAAAAATGAGTCTCCTGGCTGTAAGGCACAGCTCATTCCCTAGACAGCGCACAAAGCCTTTATTTCAGAAGCAGTCCCAACAGAGCTTAGAACATGCCTGTCATAACAATTATTACTTTTGCCTCTCTTGTTCCTGGGTCAGCATAGCTACATGATGCTTATTGATGCCACATTTTGGCACCACAGAACCTCTCTGTAAAGCTGTGAATTTATGGAGTACTTCAGTTGTTGTCTTGGCTTCTATCATGGCACAAAATCTAGATAGAGAAGCTGATCTGAGGATGAAGTCATTTGGAGCTCTTTTTAATTGGCTGTGTGGAGATTTAGATCAGCCTGGTTTTTTATTACATGTGTCAAAAACACACATGGTTGCATAAAATTGGATTTCATCCAGTTTTTCTTTGAAATCCTTTGATAATACAAAATCCCCATGGCATTGCAGACCCCAGCAAGGTATTGACTCAGAGTCCTATGAAGTGAAATTACTGGTTTGTGTTCGGCTCTTACGACCGCATACTTTTAACACAAGAAAGCTTGGAGCAACAAAATTTTTCAGGATCCTCCAGTCCTGACTTGTATAACAAGATAACCATGACATTAATAATCTTCCTTAGTGGCATGTTTTTGCATCCCAGTGAATTGGAGGCTTTCTGTGGCAACCCAGCAGTGTGCAGTCCCAATTAAAAAAATGAATGTAATAAAAACCTAAAGCAGAAAAGTGTCCGTGTAGGAATATGCTCTAATATCTAAGCAAATATCTACCTGGATAAGGTTTTAGTAGTCATTACTATTTTTACAGATACAAAGTATTTCAACTTGGGTTAATCCTGTGGCAGTGGCACCAAGGAAGGAATAAAAGCTTGAGCTGCCTGTTAGCACCAGTGAGTGCAGAGGTTGCAGCGCCCATTTGTGTAGTTACGCAGCACCCCTGCTCCTCCTGGGTTAACCAATCTGAAATCCACCCAGCAGTGCTGCAGACCTTCTGTGTGTCACACATTTTCATGAGGTTCTGAAATGTTTTTAGATACTGCTTTTTCCTGAGAATGTGTCTGTTCTGTGTGTGGTTACAAGTTGAAAATCTCAATACCTTCTTTGAAAATGGCTACAGGTACCTCTTGGGTAAAGCATAATGAAAAGTGGGGATTTTTGTTATGTTGCTTGTTTTTATTTACTCTTCCATGAGTAAATAGTGAACCTTCCACTGTTTATTCTGAAGTCATTAAATTTATTCCAGAATATTCTGGGTACTCATGCAAGTGCTCTTAGTTTGAACTTCACGCGTTTTGCTTCAAGTAATGTTTCATGTGAAAGCTCATTATTTGTTAGTTGTCATTTGCCATTCCTCTTGTTAAAAAGTTTGCTCGCAATTTAGGAGACCTGAAAGTATTTCTTTGATTTCATTGACCTAATTTCATTTTTAATTGCTTTTCCAGGTGAAATCCAAGTGAGGTAATACTCATCAAAGAAAAAGAATAGAGATTTCTCACTTTTATCCCTGAGCCCTGATCAGTAGAAAATATGTTTATAAGCGTCTATTAGCTTTCTCAGAACTCCCAGGCTTTCATGGCATGTTAGAGTAAACTCCTTCTTCACAGGAGTGTGTCGCATGGTTCTGGCTAGATGCTGCACGAAGAAGAGCTTTCTAAATACTGTCACCTTTACCTCTTGGGACTTATTTCTGCAGCCTTATTTCTGTGACAGACTTACTCGCATGAGTAATCTCATGGTCTTAAATTGAATGCTGTCAAGAATAACAAATGTATGAGTAAACTAGTGATTATTTGTATCTCTTCTATTGAAAATGGAGGTGTTAGAACTGTTTCCTCCTAAATACCTTTCCACTGCCTCTTGCACCATTTAAGTTACTCTGCACCACATAAAATTCATTACAACTCAATTATAAGGCTCATTAGGTAGAGGCTGGCATTTTGGTTATCTTACCAAGTTGTGAAACATACTCATTTATTATCCACAGTATTGTTAAAATCAGAATGGAGCAGTGAAACCAAACATAACATAAAAGATGGCTCAGAGCATAAAGCCATGGATCTTTGCCAAGAAAATGCTTTATGTAGTCTGCTTTGAAATCTCCCTGTGCTACATTCATGGCTGAAGCACAATGGGAGAACTGTACTTTGGAGGTGATAATGAAGTCAAGGCACCTTTGACAGATTGCCACTGCATGCTGGCTTGTGGTAGGTTTTATCCTTTTCATCTTTTGAATTTTTCCAGCATGTAGAAAGTATATTTATCTACCTGTACACCTTTAAATATGATCCTGCTCTTGCTTCCTTTGTTAATTAGCCTTGGTTTCCATGAGAGTGCTGGCAACAGCGAAATCTGTGACAGGGACTCAGACTTCCTAGGAGCTCTACACAGCTAACAGAGTAATTTGTCCTGTTTCAAGCAGAGTGAGTTTCCCCACCCAGGATGGCATTTATCAGCATTCAGGAGCTTCTTTACTTAGTGGATTGTTAAAGCAAACTGCAGCTGATAATTTTCAACACTAAATCTACTTCTGTAAGGGTAGATTCCATGAATGAGGTTTGGAAACTAGGTTAGCAGGATTTACCTATTCCTGCCTAGAACTGGGGTTTTTTTCTTAGTTCAGTGAGTATTTGTGCTTGTAAATGTTTTATATACTGCAATTATGTGTAAATTAGTGCAGTTTATATACGCTGTGTCTTGTCCTAAATTGCCTATTTCACTGTGGTGTCCCTTTCTTATTAACTTAAACAGGGACAGAGGAAACATCTGTTTAAGCTTTTTCTTCATCCTGTTGTTTCTTGGGACATTTCTGTTAGGACCTCCAGGTTCTACCTTTAAGTATCCTTAAGTTGCCAACCCCTTTCTGTACCTCAGCAGGACCTCTCAGTGTCTGGTTATGTCAACCAGTTCAGGCTGAGCTCCTGTTGAACCTGCCCAGTGAACTGGTTTCAGTAGTAGTTGTACATCTGTGCAGTTACGAAGACCTGCTTGGACCAGGGAAAGAAGTCAAGCAGGCAAATAACAGGATGTCAACTTCAATAGAAATAATCCTGCATCTCTGCAGTGATTCCTACTATAAAGATATGTTTCTACTGTCTTTGTGGATTATGTGGTGTCTCAAAGTGATGAAGTCACAACTCGTGTACTTCCATTACGCAGAGATTTTGTCCTGATTTGCTGTACTGTTTGCATCTTGATGGGTCTTTCTGTCATAAAATAACAGATTGAAAGTTACAGCTTTGAACTGTTTTGAAGCAGACACTTCCCCAGTGGTAACTGAAGGCCTCCTGATAATGAGAGCTTTGATTCATGCTTCTATTCTGCAGGTGAAACTCATTGCTGAGCTTGACATGGGGAATTTTACATTGATTGCCCATGGTAGGCTAGGGAAGTCTAGCACACTTCATCCCCCAGTGCAAAGCTGAAAGGTCCTAATGCCCAAAAGAGAGAAAAGTACCACCAAACTGTGAAGAAATCAGAATAGGCTGGTACCTTACTTCTCAGGTGGCCTGGCTGAGATCTGTTGAACTGCTTACAAAGCAGGAACTTTGTGAGTGTGGTGGTCACAATCTGATTCCAATTAAGAGCTGCTTTTCCAGCCTGAGGCAAAAAGTGTGCATACTTCTTAGCAAACTGACAGGTATTCCCAGGAGTGTATTGACCATGTTTTACTTATTCCCCTGCCATTCTGTCAAAGTGAGATGAAAAGCATTGTGTTTGTTCTTTACTCCCCTCCTCAGTGGCCCAGGTAATGAATCTTCTGTAGACTGTCAATGCTTGTGTCCTCTTCATTACTCAGAGACACTAAGCAAGATAAATGGTGCTGTGTAATGACTGTGTAGAAATTCCAGTCATGATTTGTCTAAACGGGCAGGGCAGCTCTTGGAGTTACATGCTATCACCTGCAGGTCTTGTTTCAGTAGGACTTTGAACTTAGCTTTTGATGTTTAAACTGCAGCCCTGCTCCCACAAATCTCACATTAAGTGGAGTCTTTTATAATGTCTTTCCTTGCTTGGTCATTTCTTGTGCTTCCTACTTGAGAAGATAATGGACACTGTAAATTCTCCTATAAGGGCACCTGTGTCAGTAAGAAACTGTGCCCCAGAAAATTAAATTCTGCTGTATTAAGTGTTTCAAGCTACAGAGACCTTGAGTAAAAGCTACTCAGTGCATGGTTTCCCTATTAGCAAACTGCTCTATACATTAAATTATATTGTGAGGCTTCCTCCTATTTAGATAAGCACATAAATAAGATGTGCTGAATCCACTCTTTTCACAGACAGCAATTCAGATTAGATGTTACACTGCAGCTGAAACTTTAAAATGGACATTATTTGTATGAATGGGACTAGTTACCAGTTAATGCTCACACCTTCATCAGGAAAGTAGCTCTGCCAAGAAAGGTCAAAATCCCAACAGACCCTCTGAAATTTCTTGTAGAATTGAGTGATATAAAATTTTCAGAGGAGTATTAAAATAATATAGGGAGGATATTTATTATTCTTTCACCTAATTGTGGTACATTTGCCTTTAGTTCTTTTCATTTCAGTTTTACATACAGACAGTAATGTGTGCTATGCATTAGTAAGTGCTCTTCTGCTCTTGATAGACTCATTTCCATGCCTGTATTTGGTAAGCACAGTAGTGTATTTTTGAGTAGGATATATGTGACCTTTAGATATGAGGGCTGTGAACAGAAACTTGCTGTGCATTTATTTTTTTCCATTAGTATAAAGTTTTCACTGGGGTACAGGAATATATAGCTTCATTTTTATTGTATTTTCCTTTAACTTTATTTATAAAAATATTGCTTGGCTTTATTATTGGCATGAAGATCTGATACTTGAACAGATTTGGGGAATATTGTCATGAAGGAAACATTTTTCTTAAAGGATACGCTCAGTCTCTGGTCAGTAATGTATGCTGCTAAACCCTGCACACTGGAAATTGGTCAGAGGCTAAACCTTCATGTAGGCTAATGAACACAGGAGAACAACTTTACTTAATCTCACCACGGTGCCATGATGAGCTAATTGATCTGCATTATAAAAGACTGAAAATCATTAAGTATTTGAAGCAGTGATGTGAATTGAGCTGTATTTTGGTCAGGAGACACTAGCCATGAGACAAAGCCCCTATGGTTTGTAGCTTTGATTAGATTCTTTGTCTTCAGACATTGTTTTCTTTTAGTTCACTGACTTCTTGTGAATGCAGAATACTAATGCTAAGAGGCCATACTAGCTAAGGTTGAGGTAAAGAAGAGCTGTTTGATTCTGGATCTTAACTGTGTTTGGACATAGTTGTAGGTTTGAGATAAAAAAGTGTAGATTTGGTTTGAGATGAAATTTCATATATTATCTTGGCATGCAAAGGTCAAACGTGTGGGCAATCCCAGAAAAATTCCATTGCTTGGAGCTGCACTTAAATCAGGGCATAAATTAGAAATAGTTAAAGATGTGGAGAAACAGACCCTGAGTATGATCATGGGGTACTGTCAGCTCTAACGTTCTGCTTGTCCGAGTTTGATCTTGTGTCAGCTAAGTCTTACTGAGCTGGTTGGTTCGCTATTGGCTTCCTTGGAATAAATTTAACCACAGCCAAGCTGCATGGCACTGGTCTCTTTGTCACTAAAGTCACAGGCAGGGCGTGTAGCTCCAAAAGCTATATAGCTGTACTTTGCTATACTTTCAATACTTTATACACTTTATGTGTATACATACAATCTGCTGTTCATGTAGATAAGACAGAATAATAGGAACAAGCTTAGATTTCTACTCCTATGCAAAATTATAGTTTGGATACTGATTTAATGCTGTGTATTACTTAGCACATTTATGATGGGAGTGTTTGTGTGTAAACATGTATGTACACACTCCAGGAGGCGGTACCTAGCAAATCTATAGTGCTCACCAAAAAGGTCAGTATATTTGATATTTGTCTTATTGGTGAACCTTATGAAATTTATTTTAAAATCAACATAAATACTTCTTCTCTAATTCACTGTAGCCTTTTCATTGTCCGTCACTCCAGAACTAATAGGTACTGGGCAGTATTAGAACTCCTGTGATCTATTGCTGGTACTGGAAGGTACACAGTGCCTAAGATCGCAGCTCTTACATCTGTCCTGATAAAGGTGAATATCTTTACAATCCGTATCAGAGCTTTAGCTCTTGTGATGCAATCCAGTAGAACCAGCTGGAAGTCATCATTATTCCAGCACTTTGTGTGGGATGTAGCAAGGTGCAGCTGAAACCATTCTTCAGAGAGCTTATTCTCTTCAAATACTGGGTGAACTGTTACTTCATCATGAGCAGTAGTCAAAAACTTCCTCTGCTCCTCTTCCTCTTAGCAAGCTTAGGAAAACTTTTGGTCTTTACTTCTTTTCTCCCCCATCCCCCTTAAGTAATGAGAAACCTTTCCTCCACAGGTCTCAGCCTGCACACCAATTAAGCTAATTGGCAACATATTTGATAGACTCTCTAATTACAGCTGCAGAAATTTTCCAAGAACAACCTTTCTGCAGGTTTTCCTACAATAAAAAAATAAAAAGCAATAAACCCCCCACAACTGCAGCCGTTCCCTGTCAAAATGCTTTCAGAAGGATTTGGGAAGGTGGCTTCCTGACTTTCTGGTTGCTGTGGCCGCTCAGTGCTGGCTGTTGCAGTGAGGAGGTAGACCCTTCTGGAGAATTATCTCATAGGAGATTTTCTGACTAATAACTTTGGGCAGGTGGTGGTGTCAGGGAAAGCATTACTGGAGCACATGACATTCTAAGTACTGTAAGAGCATAAAAGCTTGTAGAAAGCTTTCACAAACTAATTTAACCTGGAGCAGCCTTGGGGTTTTGCTAAGTTATGCAATTAGCCAAACCATCCCCTGGTGTGGGTTCTAATTAAATACAGAGTTCCTCCCCTCAGTCCCCCTCTTCACTTAAAGAGCAGTTCGTGCTCTCTGGTTGACCTCAGTCACCACTTACAATGGCTTTGGAAGGACAAGGTGGGATGTAAAAGCTTCAAATCCTGGTTTATAAAGAATGCTGTTTTCTGGGGGTGGTGGAGTGTATTTTTTGGTTGTGGTTTAGTGGAGAGAAGAGAATTCTGTCTGTTTAAATTGAGGTATTAGTTGTAATTGTTAATACGCAACTTGCTGTGATAGAAAAGAGCTGAGCTGCTCTGGCCTATGAATGAGACCGAGTTCATCTTTGGTTTTGTTTTTCAACTTAAGTAGGGGAAAGAAAGGTGAATCTTCTATTTTAGTTTCACGTTT
The DNA here is from genome assembly GCA_009867235.2 of Psittacus erithacus. Taxonomy (NCBI): domain Eukaryota; kingdom Metazoa; phylum Chordata; class Aves; order Psittaciformes; family Psittacidae; genus Psittacus; species Psittacus erithacus. The sequence continues at coordinate 14,608 of WYDI02018732.1, read as the reverse complement.
CCTGTGGATTGTTGGTTTTATGGCTAATCTCTCTCCATCTAGCATTATTTCAGCTGAGCTGTCTTGACTTATTTTTAATCAGTCTCCAAGCACAGTTACTAGATCAAGTCTTCTTACAAAGAAATAATTTGTTGTCTTGGCCCTTTTGACTACCAGGGAATAATGCTTAAACAGGGACACACATATAAAAAGAAAGACTTCCTATATGGCTTCTAACAGTGTTGAAATGTCAGACTGTGACCTTTAAAGAGACTGAAAGAAACCAGAGGGCATAAGCCCTAAGGGATGTTTCTGCATGAGCAAGGGTGGGAGTTGACTATTTTTGTATTTATGAGGAAAGGTGATATGTTGCTGCATTCAGTTATTCAGCTTCTGGAATTATGCATGTTCCTAAGCAGGGATCACGTTGTACTCTGTTGGGAAAATGAGAAGAGTCCTCTTTTCAGAAAGTAGAGCTGACAGTAAGTGCATGTGATGCTTTTGCATTCTCTTAAATGTAAATAATTTGGAACATCCTGACAGGATCACTACTTTAAAAAAGTAACAAATTGAGAAGCAACAACAACCACAAAGGAAACAGCCTCCTCCCAAAACAAAACCACAGGTACTGTGCAGGAAAACCAGTCTGAAATCTTCAGTTAACATGAGAGAGAAGGGTTTTGTTTCGCACTATCTTTGAAATAGCTGTTCCATGCTCAGAGGAGAGTGCTGCTAATGGCCACTGTGGTGTGTTTTCTTGCATGTTCTGCTCATCAGAATTAGCCCGTGGGTCCTAATATGGTCACAATATAAGGTAATTGTGGATTTTAGGTGATTTAGTGAAGCAACAGGCAGAAAATAATAAAAATGCTGAGCTGCTTGAGGTATAAAGTATTTATTTTTCAGCTGGTATTGCATTAACAAGTAGACAGAATTTAGTTGTTCTGTGCTGAGAAGGACTGGCATGCACATGCAGCAGAGACATAGCAACCTGGAAGGACCAGATATATAGCTTTTTTTAGCACACAAACTGCTTGCACTGCTAATTCCCGTGGGGTACTGCGTGCACTTTATCTGATGAACTTTTTATTGGGAGTGTTTCTCCCATTTCTCTGCACTATATGAAATTCTTCACCTATTACAGGTATCTCCTCCCAAGGTATTACCAGTGAATCTGATCTGTCTTCTTCAGGTAGTTTAGTAAGGTATCAAAATTACTTAAGATTAGAAGTTTTTCTGATATGGTACCAATAGTGCTACTTGCTATTTATACAGTTTAGTGCCCTCAAGTCTTAAATTTTATATGTGGCACCTCTGTGAACTATACGCAATTTGAGAGAGCACTTTTAATGTGTCATTTTAATGCTTTTGCTTTCCTTCACTTTCAGTGTTATGTCTTGGTTGATTTATTCCTGGGTATTTCCAAAAGTGCCAGGCAGTAAATGTCTATACAATCTGTGATTTGTTTGATCGACTCAAACCATTTTTCAGGGACCAGGAAAGGGGTCTTAAGTATTTATTGAGTGCATAACATAGATATGTAGAGAAGCTTAGAAATAGTAACATAAATTAGATGAAGTAATCAGTAATTTTCTGTTTGGTCTTGATTATATATTTATTGTCTTCCAAACACAGGTTTAATCCTTATCTTCCTTATGTAATAACACAGCAGCTGGCAGTGATTTGTGGATCTCGGTAACTAGGCATAGAAATATTTCCTCTGCTATTTATTCCATTTATCCACTGATTTGATTGTTACCTAAATATGCCAGTGAGAGGTAGCTTGTATGTTTTAGAGTACTTCCCTAAGCATGGCTAATGTCAAATTTTAAATGATCTGCCTTTATTATGAATGTACTCGAGGGAAAAAAATCCAGTACCTCTTATACATGCCAAATGAATAGAAAGGATGTGGATTAAAATGGAGAAGCAGAGTAGCTTTCCTGTGAAAGTAATATTCAAAAAGTCAGATGGAGTTTGAGAAGAAAGGTTGGAAGCTTTAATTTTCTTCTGAAATTTTAAACTCATTCTGAAGGTTTTATTATGGTGTGGGGTTTGTGGGGGTTTTCTGTTTGTTTGGGGATTTTTTGCCTTTGTTTTCTTGCTTTTGTAGTGATGCGATGTAAAAAAATAAATCTCCCTTCAGATTGACCTGAGAGAATTGGTTTTGGGTTTTGATTAGTTTAGCTGGGCAGCTGAAAAATCAGGTTTTCAGTCTATAAATTAGCCCCACTGTATAAAATGTAGTGGCCAGTGGATGTTCCAAATGCAACTTAAATTGGGTAGTGCTTTCTGCTGGTTTTCTGCTTGCAGACAAATCCTACCATCTGTCTTGCTCTACCTAGTAGATACTGCTCTTTATTCTGTAGGCATTCAATTAGAGAACCTCTTCTTTTAATCTGTTATTTACAGGCAGTGATGTGAAACATCTGTCAATTATACAGTTGTAGAATCCACTTGCTACAGAATTAATATATGCAACTTAATAGGTTTGCTTGCAGTAGAATTTGCTCTTAAATACACACAAACGTGGACACTAAAAGTAAACTATTTCAAATGTGCATATGGATTCACTTGTGCAAGTATGCATCGAGACACTTATGAGGACAATTGTTTTTGTATGCTCAGAGAACCAGCCTCTAAGTGCTTGCTATGACAGGGGCTTCAGTTTGTACTCTTTGTAAGTAGAAGACCTGTTTGGCAGCAAGTGTATCTGTAATTTGATTTAAATGTAGGATTATTGTTTCTGAGGTTTCTATTGTATGTTTTTCACCAGTGCTTCTGAAATCTTTTGTTCAAAGCTTCTCAGTGGGACTAGAATGCAATACTATTCATGTCCAAGTAGCAGGGATTTTTAAGTATCCAGGATAATTGCAGAGTAGGGGAAAATAATCTTGAGCTCTCAGTGCTTCTTGTACAGCTCTCCTGCTGTCTTTATTGCTGCTGAATTTCAAATATCCTTCACATTTTGCAGGAGGAACTTTACTGCAATTAAATAGCTGGAGTTTTTGGCTCTGCATGTCATGGCATCCTCCTCAGAGGATTCTGGCTGTGGCACCCAGGTATAACATTCCAATTTCTAGTCAGGCTTCAAGAAAACAAGGTATTTAGCTGAGGCAGATATTAATATGACCTTTAGAATCTGCAAGGAGATGTGCAACTGGCTCAAAATTGACAGAATTAACTCCCAAAGAAGTGCCAAAGAAAAAAAACCATTGGAGACTGTCAGGCACAAAAAGAAAAAAAAAAGGTCTTGCTTATCTTTCTATTTTTAGGTGTTTACAGAGTGTCAAACACTGTAGCATCTCTATCAGCATCAGCTTATCTATAAACCACTTTTAAATAAGTATGAGAAGGAAGAGAAAGAAGGTGATTTGAAAAGGTGTAATCAGTTTCCGAATAAAACTTTGGAGATCTGTGTAATCAAAGAACTTTCCCTAGATTTAGTTGAATGAATACTGGGTAAGTTCAGGAGTTCACACCCTTTGGAGTTTGCTTGCATAGGGAAAAAAGTTGTTGTGGGGCTATAAAATGATAATTTCACTCCTCTTACTTTTTCTGTCTTATGCTGTAGAGAGTTGAGAGAATAGCACATTACTTTAATATTCTTTGTGTTCTTATGCTGGCAATAAAGATACAGTAATATGCCATGTATATTTCTAAAGGGCAAAATACTTAATTACAAAATCACCTGTCAAATTGCAAATTAGCATTGTTTTCAAAGAAATAATAGTATTTCACAGCTCTGTTAGAGCAGTAAGTCAGACTTTCAAAGGTATTTTAAGTCTGGAAAGATTTTTCTGAGCCGGGAAAAAAGTAGATTATTGTTGCCAATGTAGATGAGCTGAGTGATCTCACCTGAAAGAAGAGATAACCATTCAGTGGGTGGCTAGAGAATGGCAAGTAGAGAGAGCATGGTTTTGCAACTGGGAGGAAGCAAAAGAGGAATGAGAAGAGAGGAGCCACTTAGCAGCAAGTTTTTAGATCATCTCTTCTGCTCAGTCATGATCAGGGAGCGGATTATCATGGATACTCCTGGGGACGATGAAGCAACTGAGGTATAGCTAGCTGCACACACTGCTGTTTTGTTAGCTATGCAAAACTTCCTTTAGGAAAAAGTATGTATTCATTTTTCCTCCCTGGCATATATAGAGGCAGACAAGATGCCATGCCTGATGCTATTAGAGATAGCTGAGCATCTTTAAGCATGCTATGGGCCTTTTAGAAGTTTGGTGTCATTCAGTGGTTGGAATAAGACTCCTGAAAACCTGCCTGGTTAGTTACACTGATGTTTGTGTGCCTTTTTTCAGACAAATTCTTCTGAGACACCTTAGCTTCCTGTTTAGATGACAAGATGAAAAGGATCAGCAATGTGTCAGGGTTATAGATATGCAAAGAAAGAAAACTTAGAGCAAAGACAGAAAATTTCATGTGAAGGATAAAGACCTTGTGATTCAAAAGCTAATAACATGTCGAGAAGGTTCTTGCTCATCTCTGTTAATGAATATAGCTGTTGTACTGGAGGCAAAGCTGGTGAGATTTGGACTGCCTGTGTTATTTTAGAGCAGCATTATAGGACAGGAATTAAACCTTTGTTGACTGGAACTTTAAAGAAGGAGGATGTATAGATTCAGGACATGTATTCCTATGTTCATAGTGTGTCTATACTGGAGATCATAGTGAAGAGTAGGAATACCCAAGAAGCAGTGTTAGTGAGCTCTGGCTGTGTTTCATGCCATACATTCTTATATTTGTGCTTGTGCATATATGTGTCTATAACTTACATATATTCTGTACTGTTCTCCAATTCCAGACTTTTCAGGTACAAATCATAGAATAGTTAAGGTTGGAAAGGACCATAAGATCATCCAGTTTCAATCCCCCTGCCACAGGCAGGGATTAATATCTTCACTTCTTTCTGAGAACACACTTAAATAATTATAAGTTGCACTTTCTTTTAAGAATGCAAAATGCATATGTGTTTAGTGAAATATTACTAGTTTTATTGACATTCCCAGAAATTTACTGCATGTACCATCACTATGGTGTTCTTTAAATAAGACTTATAAAAAATAAATCTTTTTCTCTTGCTAGTGAATGTAGCAATAGACAGTCAATACTGTGATTGTTGGTTGTACAAATTCAGTGTTAGGGATAGAGACTGCAGCAAGATGTAGAGGCACAGTATGGATTTACAAATTTGAAATTCATTTTAAAGGAACATACTGTGGAAGAGGAGAATGATCAGCCAGCAGCCACAAACACTTCTGCGCTGCAGTTCACATTCCACTGGAGTTGGATTAGCATCTATAGACATGACTTGTTTCATGAAAGACTGGCAGCAAAACCTGATCTATTACTTTTGCTGAGTCAGATGTTAATTTAATGCTTAGAATTTTTTCCTCCCATAGATAATGGCTGGATATCCTTGCAGAAAATGAAGGGGGGATTACGCAAATATTTGAGGCAGAATCTGGTCAACTTCTGATTGTATATTTAAGTATAAGTCTATTCTGTACTGCACAGTCCTGTATTTCTGTCCCTCTTGTGAGGAATTTGACAATTGATGTCGGGCTACTGTCACACTCTGCACTCACCCACTACTGCACCTTACTTCCCTTTTGTTGGTTCCTGAACATAATTACACTAGAAACGGTATTTAAGTCAAGATACTCTTGGCAAGAATTTCAGCTTTCTAAGTTTGTGGGTTTTGTTCTTTAAATATTTGAAATCATAATTCCTTTCTTTCTCTGCAATTAGAGGCAAAAGAGGGGAGGGAGGACACAAACTACTGCTATCGAAGTCTGAGAAATCTTCCAGTATGTTAGAAACTGAAGCCTTTGGCTCTTAGCCCTTTCACCATAGGGGTTCCTTGAGCCATAGTGGACAGCACCTGGCCTAGTACTATTTTCATTGAAGAGAGATTCTGACTTTTAATGGTTCATTAAATAAATGCATCAAAACACCAGAAAAGGCAAAGAGATGGAGTGTGTCAAGATGGCCCAATGAGTGAGAGACACAAGCTCACTGCTGTAAGCAATGGCACACTTGGGGGAGTGATGTATCTTACCCTGTCTAGGACTTTTTACTTCCTGTATCACATGCAGCTGATGGTTTGGAGGCAGCCCCCTGTGTGATTATTGATGCTTTGCATCTGGAATGTCAGAAGAATTTTCCTTCCTACTCCTTCCCTGTTCCCCACTAGTTAATGTAACTGTGGGTTGAGTTGTTTTTTTTCCTGTTTTTCTTAACTTTGTGGTGCCCATCACTGCTTTGCTCTTTCATGTTCAGGCTGACATCAGGTCTTGTGTGAAACAATGCCTTTTATCTTAATAATTTTCTCTGTAATTATTACTTTGCTGCCATTTCAGGTGGGAAGTTGCCTTTGTTATATGCTCTTTCTCTGATCATTTTTGTATCACTTGGTACTGTAAAGGTGTATGTGTTCCTCTGCAACCCTTTTATTTAAATTATTTCTTTATCTGTTTGTCAATGTGAATAATAAGGTAACTTCAGGATTGTTCATCTCTCTCCAATGATGAGGTGTAGTCTGTTCTGACATCAATGATTAATTGATAAAAGTTTCTTTAAACTTCAGTAAAATGGGATATTCATAGAAAATATTGTGTCATCGGGCTATAGCGCTGTTGTGAAAAGGGTCTTATCTGACTGATAATCAGGCCCATTTATCAACTGGATTGATACAGCAACTGGGAGTACAATCTGCATCCACAAGCGTGTATCAGGGTTGAGCAGTTACAAACTTATCAAGTCAAATAACAGTTAAAGTATGAAAAGTGCTGGATGAATATGTGACCTGCAGTGATCCTTGAAGTCATGCCTGTAAGATTATGCATGCCAAAATCAGATGCCTGCTCTCACTGCAGATGCGGAAGTCCTTTGATGTCATGATTCAACTTTCAGACTTACCATTTATTGTAGATCACAAGGGGCTGCTGACAGGCAGGCTTGTGGAATGGGTAGATTCATTTTGGGTTTAGTATATTACCCTGCTTTTGAAGATTCTGATAGTGGCTCATGTTAAGGCTGAGGGCATGTTTCTGTGGTGCCAGTTGCTTTGGTAGAACAAGAGCTTCCTTTCTAGAAGACGTTTTTCTGGATGTTTGTAACTTCTAAATTTTTCTGTAAAATTAAACATTTTGTTCCTGTGTGAAAGATCTTGTGTGGAGAGACCATATGATAAAGTCACTGTGGTCTAGTAACATCTGATTGGCAACATAAATACCCCTGTACTGGTCACAGCAGGCGAATAGTTTGATCATACACTTATCAGTGTGTACTTGGTGTGGGATAAGATGATAGTGGGTACAAAGTCTTTCATCCAGTTTTGCTGCCCTACTGTAGGTAAAATCAGAATTGTGAGTCCTTGAAACCCTTGTGTGACAATTCTTTGAGTTGGTCCAAGTGGTTCACCGCTGAAGATGGAGCATACTTCTTAACTGAGGATTGCTCTGCAGATGTGTTTCTTGTTTTCAGATCCAGCATTGTATTTGGAGACCCTTCTGGGATGAATTTTGTACTGTATTTCATTAGGTTTTCTTCCTTTCCTACTTGGGTCATGGAAACTTCATTGTGGAGTTAATGGAGAAATTGCAAAATGGATTAAAAGATTGCTCAAGAGAAGCAATCTAGCATGATTGAAGAAAAAGAGGCTAAGATGTGCTTTGATGGACAGGCTTTAACATTGCCTCTTGCAAAGGCTTCCAGCCTCTGTTTCAGCAAAGCATTAAGTACTTTGTCTTTCTGCACTGAACATTTGCATGGAGTTTAAGCACACTCTATGAGAGTACTTCCTTCTTTGCGGGACCCAACAAAAATTCTTCCTGTTTCTGACTGTAGTAGCAATTTTTGATAGTTTTCGTAGAATGGTTTGTGAGTGTGTATTCCTCTTAGAAATGGTGATCCAAAGGATTTGTCTGTATCTCTGCGAAGTTTAATTTGTTTTGTTCAGCTCTACTTCGCTGTCACTCAATGTGTGTTGCACTCTCGAACAGAACTGCTACTTCTTTGAAATTCTGTTGTGAGGAACAAGGAGTCACGTTTTCATAGAGGCGCAATTCTGCATAGTCTATGGCCTTGATGTTCAAGTAGTCTTTCACTTACTTTGTAACAAGTTCCACACAGGTATACAAAACTGGAACAAGACTTGTTCAACAAGACAGCATTGTTCTTGAGGAATGATAATTTCCTACAAGGATGAAACAGTTCCAGAGAGCATTATCAAATGAAGAAGGAAGAGCAGTCCTGAAATGCTAAGTGGGAAAGGACTTAAAAAGGAATTGGTGACTTTTGGCTTTGAAGGCATTTTTAGTTTGCTACAGATAAATGTGTGACTCTTGAGTTACAGGGTTCTATTTTTATTTTCCTATTTGTGACACTTTGATTTAGCCTTATCGCTGTTCTGTTGAATGTTCTTTAGAATGATGGTGTTGTTACCAGAACATGAGTTTCATTTGGGAAACTGTTCTCTAATGGTGTGACAACACTAGGACGAAAGATTAGGATTCCTGCTGCCAGATAAGGTGGAGTCTTTTATTTCTGCTGGTATGGAAGATAGACGCTGATAATCCTTTTCCAAGCAAGCAGGAGAAGAATGATGGGAAATCAGTACTCCAGTATGAATAGTGATAATATCACATCAATCGTTACTTCAGTCTTGTGTTACACAGCTGTGTAGAGAATGTGATCACTGAACATTTTTACATATCATAATGTCTTCATAAGGAAACACTTACTTGTAAGAAATGGGGCCATAGTAAGTGATACATCCTGGCAGAGTAGATCATCCCTCTGTTATGAACTGACTGAGATGTGTCTGGGGATGGTATTTACTATGATTATAGTCTTTTTTTAAACAGGGGCACTAGTGGATTCAGCCACCTAACTAGGTTAAGACCAGAGTGTCTTAGAAACACAGAATAGTTAGGGTTGGAAGGGACCTTAAGATCATCCAGTTCCAGCCCCCCTGCCGTGGGCAGGGATGCCTCACACTAAACCATGTCACCCAAGACTCCATCCAAACTGAACCTTGAACCCTGCCAGAGATGGAGCATTCACAACTTCCTTGGGCAACCCATTCCAGTGCCTCACCACCCTCACAGTAAAGAACTTCTTCCTTGTATCTAACCTAAACTCCCCCTGTTGAAGTTTAAACTCATTGCGCCTTGTCCTATCACTACAATCCCTAATGAAGAGTCCCTTCTCAGCATCCTTGTAGGCCAGAAAGTTTTATTGGAATATGTATCCTTGTGGCATTGGATTCCAGCTCTGGAAATAGATCACCCTACCAGACTGATATTTGGTTGGGGTTGTTTTCCTAGAGCTTGACTAAAAAACAATTCAAACTCCTAACAAATTTAGGAGAGCAAAAGTGTTCAGAAGATTCAAGAACAGCTGAAACTAACATTTCTGGTCAGACTGAAAAGAAGCACTTATCTCAATCCTCAAAGTACAGTAACAAATTTCATCTGTTGCATTGCCCATCTGAGCTTGCAGCTGGTAAGGCAGTTTTCCTAGGAAGTTGTTCCCTTCAACCCACAAGAAAAAGGCTTTTTTTCCTAGTAGCATTATGTAATTGATTGGAAGAGTGTTTTATTTCTCATGAATGCTGGATGATTGGGGATTGAACTGCTTTAACAATAAAGTAACTGTTTGGGCAATGAAGTCCCAAGGATGTAGCAATATAGAACGGAGTTATTGGTCTGGCAGATTTCTTCAATTTTCTGAGGCAATGGTCAATAACTTTGCAATAAAACTGAGCTATGAACAGTGTGTTTGTCACTGACTGAGAGCTGCTGTTACATGATATTAAAGAAATAAAGATTGAAGATTTTTGGCCAGGCTGCAGCGTGAAATTAATAGCCTAATGAAGAAAGCAGTATGACCTTTCGGAAGGTAAATGCAGCAAGTTTTCAATGCTGTGTTCAGGAATGTATCATATGCACAAGCTTTGGTTGTGAGGGAGGAGACTGATCATGCTGCCTTTTTCTTGGATTTTTTTCATATTCACTGACCTGCAAAGACTTTGCTTCTTCCATCAATGACAAGTATTTTTAAAACAGTGTCAGTCAGGGGAAGATTTACTAAGGAGAGAGGAGTGAAAACCGCCCTCCTACATCATCTCTTCCCAGGTGGCCACTGATTGAAATCCTCAACAAACCGTTCGCAGCAGGAGAGGTCAAACACAGATGCTGTTGTAAGGAATTGAGAAATAATAGCTCCTGGCATAAGCACAGCATCAAAATTAGATTTTATTGGTTTGTTTCAAGCTGTTGGGGTGCATCTTCTGAATCCAGAATGCCATAACACCACCCTGCAGTTGCAGTAGATTGTCTTCACCACACCTTGTAGTGAAGCAGCTTATTCCAGTCGAGGATCTGCCCTCCAAGATTCTATAGCATTGTGAGGCATTGCTTGGTGTGGTTCTCTGCAAGAAGCTGCTTTTTCCTCTGCAATGTCTTGGCTTAAGATAAACTGATGTTACAGCTTGCCACAACTAATCAATTCAAAGTTGAGTGAATCTCTGTTGATTTTAGGAATCTATCCTTATATGAATGGATTAAACTCAAAGTTTATTTCAGTCTGATAGCACACCTTTTTCTATTGACCCAGAGTATGGTGTGCCCTGTACCATACATCCACACATAGAACTAGTAAGGTGAGTTAATGTTCTGCACTCTTGTACTTGGTTATTCTGCTGCCAAGCTCCCCATGTGTGCAAACCTTCAGATATAGTGGTACAGTAAAGATAAACTGCAGTTCCTGACTTTAACTCTGTATTTTTTTTTCTTAATGTTTTTTCTCTAACAGCACTTCAGTTACCCATCTTTTATTTTGTTTGACACATTTAAGCTGAGACATTGTGTGATTCTTGTTTTGTTTATTCAGGTGGATTATAACTGTATTATGATGGTACAGATCTGATACAGTATTTAGGGTAGGTGATATGACTGAAATCTTTAAAACTTTACTTTTATGCTGGGTCTTAGCCAACAGCTCACAGGAATTCTAATCTTATGCGATTCTGCCTTTGTAAAAAGAAAAAAAAAAGGCATTATTTTTACCAAAATAGTCATGGTTGCAATTAAAACCACTGATAGTTGTTTTTGTTTTGAATTTCCTATCCTTCAGAATCCTTAATAAACTTTCACGGTCAAAATCCAGATGGTACTGCAGAGCTCAGTGTAGGTTTTGAGGGTTTTTTTTTCCTGTTTGTGCTGATTATAACTCTCCCCAGATAAAAGTGTAAAATTGGTTGAATTTTTGGCCTTTGGCTGTTTGGAAAGCTGCTGTCTGCTTCCAGCAAAAGCCAATTCATATTCTGTGCACATCCACAGCTTGATGGTAGTGGGAAGTGCAACAGCCAGCAGACCAGTTTGCTATTGCCCCAAAATCTAAAACCCAGTGGGACCAGCTCTGGCTGGTGAAATGGTCTCCTTTTTGTAATGGGCAATTCACCTGTTTGTTTCCATTTGTGGTGTTCTGCTATTCCAAGGAGTCATTGATTTACAAACTCTGAGGAACATTGTCCTGTGGAGATGGAGAACACATAAGGAAGATATTTAATCCCCTAGATAATTAAGCACTAAAATAAATGATTAAAAAATTATGAGGCAAAACACCGTTAGCTTTAATATAAAAATAATGTACTTCTCCCTGTGGAACGCAAGGGAGGGAGCTGCAATCAAAATAAGGGAAATAAAAAATTGAATAGCCTGAGCTTTTTTCCCTCTCTCTACGTTGCCTCCTTGATGCCTCACTATGTTTAATGGTGCTTTGCTAGGCTGTTGGGAGGAGTACAAAATGAGTGTGGAATTTATAAATGGGACATTAGATGGAGGAACAATGTTATGGGCTGGGGGATCTGAGGAGTACAACAACAGAACAGATTTTGTCTTAGGGCTGGATATAAGAGATGCATCCCTGCAACTCTAAGTACTAGCGAAGCCATTTAGAGTTGTTAGAAATCTTTGTTGGGGGATTATCTTGGAAAAGGTCTTTAAAAACTTCATCTGCTCTCAGTGAATATCTGGGGAAAGAGTGGGAGCTGAATGCTGAGAAGGCCAAGACTAAAATAAAGGGTGTTCTTGTATGCGAAGAATCTCTGCAGTTTACTCTTGACTGAAAACAAGCGGAAAAGCCTTGGATGGAACTTCCTCTATATTCAAACAAGATCCAACCTGAATTTTCCACCTCTAGGGATCACAGGATTTCAGCCTTTTATTGCTGTTGCAGTTTACAGTCTCACATGAGGGTGTGTGCTGTGGCTATTTTCCTGATTCTTTAGATGGATTTTATTTCTAATTCCAGGTGGGGTTTTAGAGTTGACATTAGTTAAACTTTTAAAATAAGGTTTTTATTTTAATTGCTTCTTGGGTGAAGCATTTCAGGTTTTCAAAATTGGAAGATTTGTGTAACTGCGAAACTCTTCTCTGCAGTTATTTTTTCCTGACCTCTTTCATGCTGAGGTTTGTTCCCTCTGTCTTACAGCTGAGTGATGCCCATTCTTATCTAGGGTTTGGTATTGGTTTGTTTCTGTGGGTTTTTATTTTGTTTTTCCTTGCTGCCTAGTTTTGCTTTTCCATATAGAAAGTTCTTTGCTCTAGTTTTCTAGTTTATTTTATGTATTGTGTTAGTGCCTGGAGACCTTAGCTGAGATCACAGCCTTGTTGTAGGTGATGCTCTTATGTAAGTAGTAAGGTAAGTCTGTCACATTTGCAGTTTGCACAAAGGGTGAGGGGAAATAAATAGCAGTACTCTTATTTGCTGGATATAGAACAGGAGCACAGGAATCCTAAAATCAACTAGGTTGTTAAAAACAGATCATTATGTCCAAAAGTCTATGGCAGAGTGAGATTCCCTGCACTAACTGCTTTGGTGTGGGGGTGCTCTGCCTGATGTGTCAGTTATGGGTAGTATCAATAGGGTTTCCTTTGTGGCAAAAATGAATTCCCCATTTGAGTTATACAGCCCATAGGGAGGTAAGGTGGTCTTTGCTGTGAGAAGTATTTTCCAGATCATTTGGAGGAAACACTTGTGGTCTGAAACTGGAGAGTTTTAGCAACTAACAATACCTTCTCATAGGGTTTGAAGATAACAAGCCTCTTCCATCCTGCTCTAGGATTTGCAGTGAATTACAGTACATAAACTGAACGTTGGTGGTTGGGAGTAACCGACATCAGTTTAGGTCAGATGTCAAACAAAAAATACGGACTAGTAAAGCATTTGTGGACTAGAGCTTGGAAACTGGGTTGCCTTTGAATGCCATCTGTGGTAACCCTTTGTCAGTCTTCTGAATGAGGGCAAGGATTTGAATTTGCTATGGAAAAAAAGATAGTTATTTCACAACTAGGTTGTGAAGACATAAATGTGAAGGTAAGATGTTCAAAAGGTCATTCTGTATTTGCATGTGTATTTTTTAAGAGTATGTCTCTGCTCTTTGAGACTGACAGTTCCTAGAGAGCATGGAGAGCTTATTCTTTAATATGATAGCCTGCCTCAGGTAATTGCTCGATGGCACAGTTGAAATAGTTATCTTGCAGTAAGAAAGGCTCAGTGTCATTGAAAATGTTCTTTCAGTGTGCAGTGATGTACAGCCTGCAGATAATGCAGCTGTATTAAGGAACAGTGTAGGGTTAGGTAACAACAGTGGCATGAATCCTGATATTTACAGGAGAAAAACCTTCTTTTCGTAGATGAAGTGAGGTGGAAGGGACTATAAATTGGATGCAAATAAAGCTGCTTTTGAAATCCTCTAGTACTAGAGTGTTGTAAAGCAGCTTTTGTGTAAATGGCTGTTGTGCTGACTGTTCTTAAAGGGAAATTCAGCCCTGTGCAGGAAACCACTTATGGTCCATGTATTGCTTGAGAGTGCTAAAAAAAAAAAGGTTGAAGTGAGCTCTAAGTGGTCCATGTGCAGCATTTGATGTAAACCCGTTGCATTGGTTTCCTGTACAGGTGCAGATTGCCTTAGTGGTCACAGCTTTTTAAATGTGCCTGTGCGGTGATCTTTCATTGCAGATGCTGATGGAGTAATTTTGCTCTTCAACAGTAAATGCATATTGCAAGTGAAGATGTGACCTTTGGGCATGAGTAAACCTATATAAGCTACTTCTTTTAATCTAGCTGCCATGTAGAACATGTCATAACCCATTGTTTTCTAAGCTAATGAGACAGATCCTCATCTACCTAGGTGAATTCTGCGTGGATTGATGATGCTTCCTGTTGCCCCTAATACCAGCCATAGCACTGTCAATCCCCTCAGTAAAGTCAGCGAGGTTGTATCACAGTATGACATGGAGGTCTAATTTTTAAACTCTCCTTTCCTTTCAACAGTGACTGAGAGTCGAGGGATCCTGGAGAGCATACAGAGATTTTCTTTACTGCCAACTTACTTGCCTGTGACCTATCGTATCCACAATGCGGATGTTTCCTTCTTTCTTAAGGAAGCCAACCAGGATATTATGAGGAATTCTAGCTTGCAGTCCAGAGTGGAATCCTTTCTGATCTACAAATCCAAGAGGCCACCTGTGTTAAATGCCAGCTACGGACCTTTTTCTGTTGAACAAGTTGTGCCCCAGGATCTAATGTTAACTTCCAACTTTTTTGG
>WYDI02018731.1:0-20596 GCA_009867235.2 Psittacus erithacus | reverse complement strand
CAGTGGTTTGTGTTATACCTTAGTTACTGGACTGTTCTTATCTCAACCCGTGGGAGCTACATTCTTTCGATTCTCCTCCCCATCCCTCCGGGAGTGGGGGGAAAAAAGGTGTGGGAGTGAGGGAACGACTGATGCATGGCTGATTTGCTGACTGGGCTTAAACCATGACACCTTTTATAAAGTAAGTTTCTGATGTATTCCTTTCAGAATCAAAGAGGCAACACAGCCAACTGTGGGAACTGACTTACTTGTTGAGGTACTTTAATTTTGAACTTGATTTTGTCAGTAACTCTGTGCATTTGTATTCCTTTTTCTTTCAGTCCTGATCACACCTCTCCAACCACGCTGTGCCACCTACTCCTTGCCAGGGGAGTCCTGGAAGTCCTGCAAGAAGTCTTTTCACACAGTCCTCCTCAATTTAGTAAAGAAAAACCATGTCTGCTTTTGATCTGATGAACCAAAGCATGCAGCATGCAGAGGCTGAAGTGGAATATATTGCCCCATGGATGAAAGTGAGGGATGATATGTTTGTCTTTGTTGATGGCAAATGGGTGAATGCGATCTGCTGCCAGCCATCCTTTCCTTCCCAGAAAGTCTTTAGCCAGAAGGCACAGAATGAGTGGAGCATCTGGGAGGAGAACAGAGCACTCTGGGAGGAAAACCAAGTCCTCCGGATAGAAAACAGGATGCTCTGGGAAGAAAACAAGGCTCTACAATGTCAGCAGCCACAGAAAAAAGCTGTCCAGGTTATTTACAGTGATGTCACTCCACAAAGCCCCCAGAAGGAAAATAAGTCATTCCCATTCTTTCAAGAGAGGAATATAGGCTTTCAGCTCAGCCCAAGTAACAAAACCCTCCAGGCATTCCAGGAAAAGAAAAAAGTCTTAGAGGATTTCCAGCAGGATAACAGAAGAGTCCCCATCATCTGGAAAGACCAAAAAGCTATCACAGAGGGCAAAGATGCCAGCTCAGATCCCCAGAAGGACACTAACACCATCGCAGTCAGTGGAGATAGCAAAGATACCAGCTCAGATAGTCAGAAGGACACTAACACAACCGCAGCTGGGGAAGAACGTAACCTTGGCCAAGCCCCTGAACAGGAACATGGAGATATAAAGAAAAACCCCACTGCAACTCAGGATAAGACCAAGTCTGGTGCAAGCATGCCGAGTGAGTATGAAATCCTCCGGGCCCTTCAGGACTTACACGAGCTCCTCGACATTTTCCTGAAAGTGAACCATCATATCATTGGGGAGAAACAGGGCTGTCATGTCCTCTGTAATGCGGACAGAGACTTCCAAGAAGATTACAATAAACTGAAGCTGCAGCTGAATGCTGTGAAAAACACTGTGTCAGACATTACGGCTCAAATGGAAATGTTGGAAAAGGAGCTCATTGCCATCACTTGCCCAATGTATGAAGAAACAGGACTGAACCTGGCACCTGAGCATCAGTTTGGAGAGATGTGAAGCTAAGATGTCCTAGTTCCATTTCCCAGAAAGCTTCTCTCCTTGCTCCAGGGAACCTAATAAAATCCCATTAAAGACTGAAGACACCTGGGGTACATTGTGTTATTCTGAAACTTTCTTGCATTACTTAGAAGTATTTCACCTTCTGATTATACAGTGTGAGTTATTGCCATGAATTTGCCTAGTGTCAGGAAAACAATTTTCAGCATTTTTTTTATGTTTCTGATAATAAGGTCTAGATTTAAAAAAAACAATTAAGGCTTTTTTGCACTGTAATTGAGGTACTTTGTGTTGGCCATATTTTTCAGAGGGATGTGCCCTTCCTGAAAATGAGCATCCCAGCTGTGAGCTGAATTGGGATGCTGGTGGTCCCTCTTTTTCTTATGGCTGGCCAAATTCAATAGCTGAACTGCGTCTTCTACCATGCACTAGCCTTCCCTATTTCATATAGGGTAAGCAGTGGACCATGGAAATAGTAGTCTCCCAGGTGAGAGAGCCCCATGAAAGACAATGGGACACAGAAAACCACATTATATGTGCTATATATACATATATATGTGTACATAAAAGTTCTAGCTGTCTCCTTTTTCCAGTCCCACATTCCCACTTAAATTGTATCTTTCCGTTGTTTAAAGCTCTTCCTCAGGAAAGAATCCATATCTTGCCTCAGAGTATAACAGAACCATAAGGCAAACATCTCCCACCAGAACAGCATGTTCCCTTCTGCCTTGGTTATTTGTAAATTGCCTTCATTGTTTCGCACCTTAATTAGGCTTAATTCTTCTCAAATCGCCTTGTTTTGGTACACTTGAATTATCCTACTGATTTCAAGTGAGGTGATTATTTGCTGATAAATGGCACTTTTAGGATGCAATGTGTATAGGAGAGACTGCTTAGTGGGTTTTTTTACAGCTCACTGCTAAAAGAAAATTCCTGTAGACCCTGGTGGTCTTTTTAGACCAAGTCTTCTTTGTGGCCAGGGATCAAATATATCATTGTCTGCAAAAAATTCATGTGCAGTTATGGAGCTAACAGCTTTCTAGCCTGGAGAAACACTTGATATTTCTAGTGGTACCCCAGGGCATGCAAAGGGCAATGCTCTGACCTTGAACAGCAAAAGCTCCTGGGCAGCTTTGTGAGTGAGCTGCCTTTCTGAAATCTTCTGCTGGACTTGAACAGCTAAAAGCAGGACCACATGTCCCTCAAGAACTTGCTGTCACATGCTGGGTACTTGGCTAAGGCCTATACCTCACCAGTGCTGCTCCATCACCCAGTGCAGGCAGGTGGGGAAGGAGTGACCTCCTCTGCACCTTGCTCCTCCTGCTACTGATCTTTGGACTTTTACACCTTGTCCTTGCAGCACCTTTTTTTGATATGCTCATGTTTAAAAATGTGGTCTACTCTCACTTGTGTGGCCAGAGTGTCTGGAAGTGCATTTTCCTCTATCTTGGATGTCCCTAATGCAGTGCAATTTGTTGCAATCTTTCGGGCAGAATGCAGGAATCTGTAGGTAATCTAACAAGACAGGCACAAGGAGACTTCTGCAGAGCAATTGTAGGAGCATTATTGTAAAGCAAAGTGAAGGTTATGGTGAGGTTTACCTCTTGCAACAGGACCCAAGAAACAGGCTGTCATTCTAGTTTATTGGTGTCTTAAGTGATGTGACACCAAATTACCTAAAGGATGAATTATCTTTCACTTTGTATTTCACTGAGAAAACACCAGGACAAATACCAGTGACGACTCTTTACTTCAGAGACTTAATGCAAGGGGTATTTTCTTCTTCTGTCAGGTCTTCAAGATGCTGCTCTGTTGCCTCTATAATTGCTTTGGGGGCAATTAGTTCCAACTTAGACATTCAGTTTGGCACTCTCTGAGTTAGAGGGGACATACTCTGCTCTCTGGGTAAGAAGCTTGGTGGTCTGAGCAGAGATGGTTATTCAGCAGGTGGTGAAGTAGCACAAACTCGAGAGCATGTGCTGCCAGTCCCAGTCCCTGGCTTCACTCTCTGTGAGATGCCTTCATTAACCAGCTGACTCAGATGTCTCCATTGTGAATTAAATTATTACTTTGTGAATTAAATTGAGTTACTTTGGGCAGAGCTTAACTGTCAGGAGCACATGTAGGAGCCTCAGTGGAACATGCTACTTCTCCCGAATGCTAATGATGTGCCTGGGGGAAAATTGGTGTTGTGAGCCCTTTATGCTTTGATCACTGCTTTGGATCTTTACTGATAATAGAAAGTCTGCACCTGGTGTATGTTTTTTGGCATGTCTTACGAAGATGTTGAATTGACTCCTACCTTTACGGTTTCGCAAGTCTGTCATGTGCTGAGATAACAATGTCTATAATGACTGCTCAGTGCTTAGTCTTGCAGAGGACTGTGTGATAAACAAACTCTCATAACCCCAGAAGGTATCAAGTCTCCAGTCTGCACTTACTTAGTTACAAGCTGGACAAGGCTGGTGACAGCAGTGGAAGATCACTTCTGGGTGGTGGTAGAAAGGCAGATGATGCTCGATCTACATGACTATTGCTGGTCTGTTACTCAATGTTAAGGGCACAGATAGTGCAATTTGACTGAGTTGCCTGAATGGTGACACAGGACTGCAAAAGGACAGTCCTAAGCACTGCCAGTTCTCTTCTTTGTTCCATTCCCCCAGTGAGTGGCATTAACCACTTCAGTGGGGACCATCACAGTATCCTGCAAGTCTCCATCCAGAGTGGGTACTGGTGAGGAAGGCTGGACTTACAGCTTTTGCAGTATATTTAAAGTACAAACGGAGGGAAAATGCAGCAGTAGGTATTTACAGTTATCATAACATTTAGGCAGGTTTGGGAAAAAATGGCGTAAGTTAAACTTTTTTCTCCTAGCCTGTTCATTTGCTAGTCCCTGGAAATTAATAGTTATTATGGTTTGGAATGTATGGATGTCATTCTTATAGTGCATAACTTATCTTTTGCAGACAAATAAACTTTTTGGCTCTCTCCTTCTTATTGTTTCTGATTAGGTCTTATTTTTACACTGCTCGTTTTTCAGTATTATTTTTGGAAAGCTATTTTTTTGGCAAGGTCACCATCAACCTCTTACTTCTCTGTAAATTGGATTATTGCCTGTAGCTGGGTTCCGTGCAAATGCTGACTTTCCTGTTCTCCTTTCTTATTAGGCAGTTTAATACAGCTGGTTTTGTAGTGCCTTCATATAACTCTGGCCTTTTGTGCTTATCTTCACAGTCCCACCACACCCTCCCATCCCTAAATTGTAATTTATTAATTTTTTCAAAGTGCTTTGAGCTTCCTTGAGCTCTGATTTGCTCCTGTTAACTGCTCAAGACAGTTTTAATAGAGTTTTGCCTATGACTTCATGAAGTCAGCTGTGTTCTTCAGAAGCTGTGGCACTGGCGAAACCCATGCTCTCAATGATGGTGCAGGCTGTTTGTTGGGGTTCTCAGCAGCCCAGTATGGTCTTCCCAGTGTCAGTTCAGCACAGAATTAGCCATAAGTGTACTTTTAAATGCAGGTTATGATGGAAGTTCAGTAAACCTTTGTGCTGAAATAGGACAAGTCATGGTCTTAAGGTCCTTTCCAACCCTAACTATTCTATGATTCTATGACCTTTTTTTGACATTCAAATTTGAGCACATGCAGTGAGGTGCAAAGAAAAGGAGAGCAACTTTTCAGATAAGGTGAGTGAAGAAATGTTTCCTATGGACGCCATTAGCTGATTTCAAAGCTGACAAACAGCTTTAAAACACTACCACCATTCTCTGAAACAATATTTATCCTGCCTACATGGGGGTGGAGGCACTTAAATGAAAGTGGTAATTGACACCTGTAGCCACTTGAGGTGGCTTCTGCAAATGATGGAGGAAGGCAGCCTTGCCAGAGGCTTTCCTTGCTGTCTTCTAACTTTTCAGCCTTTCTATGGTTCTGGGTTAATAATTTTTTTGTTCTTTTGGGTGCAAAAGGTAAAATCATGGAACTTTCAAATTTTCAGAAAAATATAGTTGATGGAAATGTTTTTTTCTAAATGCAAATTGAACATCGGAAATGTTTTTTTCTAAATGCAAATTGAACATCTTTCTTTTTGATCATGGGCTATGCCAAAGCTCTATCATACCTCTTTGATCTTAGGGCAGTGTCTGGAGAAATTATGGGATTCTAATAGGGAATAATAGATTCTTAGCAAGACTTCTAGCTTTAGGAAATTGTTTAAGCTCCATTCTCTGTGGCTGTTTCTTTGATGCAGCTGTGACTGAAGGGTCCCTAGTTCCGGGAAAAACAGCTCACCAGCTCAGAACAAAGCTGACTGTGTAAATTGTGCGCTAAGATTCAGCTTCGATTTAATTTTATTCTGTTAATAAATATCCCATTAACATCCATCTGTTAAAAGTCAGGTAAAACATTTTCAAAACCTCCATTGCTACGACAAATGTGGCTATATCATAAATAGTGACCTGGTGGTGGCATGGGAGGACATCAAAGTGTAAAGTGCAGAACATGTTTTAAAAAGCAAGGAAGGTGTTAACATTTAATCACTACAAAAGGGACCTTGTCTGATTGTTTCAGACAGACAGTACTTCCATTTGTGTGTACTGTTTGCATTATGCAATACGCTTTCTCTGATCACCGTCTCCAAGATCACTACTAATTATAGCTCATTAATTCACTTAAAATACAAAAACATTTCAGCTGATGAAGGTCATTATTGAACGATGCCCAAGCCTTTTTCTTAATGTATTTTTATTTCAACAGGTTATTTTGTAAGTACTCATCATCCCTTGGTCCAGCTGGTACTCCACTGTGAACAGCGTTAAAGATTATACTGCTCAAGAAGAGAATGATAAACCCTGTCAGGTTTGCTAAATTACTCTGAAGAGTATGAAAAGGTTTAAGTGTTCTTAACCCATAGCTATTTTTAACTATTTTAAATAATCAGAGATTTCATGGGCACTGCAAAAGAGCACTCCACAAAGCAGCAGCTAGGGGATTGGAATAGGTTTCACTGATACTGAAAGTACAAAACTGCAGCAGCTAGGGGATTGGAATAGGTTTCACTGATACTAAAAGTACAAAACTGCCTCAGCTGGAGATCAGAAACAGGTTCCTTATGTATTCTTTGACATCCTGGAAGATGAATCGTAACAGTGCTAATTAAATTCTGTAAAGAGAATGGAAAAGCTATTTTCTATGGGACACATGTAGGGAATGTTTAGAGGTAGTGCATTGCTGTACGTCTCCAAGATGGCACAAGCAAGGAGAAATTACAACTCTTCAAGGTACTATCAGACTTACATGCAACCTTCCAGGGCTCTGCTATTCCACCTAAGTTCCTTATTTGTAGGAAATCTGCACCATATGTGCAAACCCTTACTTCTTGGCAGAAGCTAGCCTTAGGCATAAAATTGCATGCCTGTAAATAACTAATTGTTGGTACAACAAATTACCATATGCTACACTAAAGCTGACAGTCTAATTCCCAGTAAAACCGGTATGTGTGTTAATGCTGCCTTGAAACCTTTTTACAAGAGCAAATAAAAGCAGAGTCTGGCACCAAGTTTCAAGTATGGTTTATTGCTGAGTTATAATGTGCTTGCAAATCTGAGACAGCCCAGTAGTTCTCCATGTATCAGATGTCACAAGCTGTGTCCTCATTCATATCCAATATTCCAAAGAAAGTGTGAGGTCATGGGGTCTGTAGATACAACTGATAAATATGACTGATATTACAGGCTGTCCTCATGCATCAGAATGCAGAAAGTCTGTTTTGAATGTACATTTTCTCAGCTATAGTGGGCTTTCATCTTCAACTGGATTTTCCTGTGGTGTGGGCGTTGGTCAAGGAGTAGAGGCCCATGCAGCTTTGATCACCTCCCACATCCCTAGCTGTCAACAGGCGCAGTCAGATTAAAAAAGGGGGGTTAACCCAGCCTCCCAGGCCAGAGCTCTGACCAAGCAAGAGTGACCTCTGATGAGGACATGATGGGAAGGGGTCTTGAGCTTTGCTGTATTCAATATTGCTGCCCTGTCCAAAGCTTTGTTCAGGCACAGTCTGAGGGACATCCCCCCCACACGCCCCGGTTCCGTGTCCATCCCACCCCCCCTCCCCAGGTCTTGGCTCTAACACAATGTGAGAAATACAATACTCAAGTGCAACCCTCACCCTCCTCAGGAAGGCTTAACACCTCATTTGTGACATTATTCAGGCTGATGTGTTCTGCTAAGACGGGGAGAAAGCAGCAAGTGACCCTGCTAGAGAACTTCTCTAGATCTGGAGCATTAGATTGGCCAAGACTACTCAAGAAAGTACTATACTCTGGCATGGATACCAGCTGCTCTGTAAGCCCAGAGTCCTGGGAATAAACACAGATACAGCGTGGATGCACACTGTCCATGGAGCTGTTCTTCTCCAGGCAAATAAAGAGCCACAACAAAGCATGTGTTGCATGATCATATTATACGTTATGCTTTTTTATTCAATCAAGGTTTCATCTGGTCTGGTTTTCACAAGATTCAGATGCAAAACTTAGTCTTCAAAAATATTTGTGCTTCTCTCTACAGGCCATGTTGCAGATTTGCTCTGCCCCTCTGCCCATGATGTGACATGATGGTTATCTATTTCCCCTTCGTATTCCTAGTAACTCCTCAAATCCTTGCCCATTCTCATCTCCCAAACCCAAAGAGCCTTATCTGGGACAAGTTACTGTAAGTCACATAACATGCATGTTGAAATACTTTTCTGAGGGATGAGGCTCCTGGGGAGCCTTGGTTGTGTGATGCTTTTTCTAGTATCTAAAACTGGGTTTGGGTTTCAAGTAATTTCAGGAAGTTACTTGAATGCAGGACTGATCAGGGATATTTCTGCCCTGTTTAGTAACTTTTGGCAGAGGAGAAAAAGCTTGCCATAACTGATGGGTTTTCCATCTTGTGGCAGGCAGACAGCTAAGGCTCCCAGGGCTGGGTGGGCTTGGTGAATGCCTCCTTCACCTCATGCTTGCAAAAGGACATTTCCAATTCATTACATGTTGCCTATCCAGAATAGAAATCTTTTCTAAAGAGGATTTTTAGAAGACACACATTATTCTAATCAGATGACTGTGATCTTTGCAACAGAGAGGCCAAGGATTGTTGGCAAGCTTTATTGAGTATGACTTAAATGCATTAGATTAGAAAGCACTCAATTTAGCTGGTTGTTTCCCTGATCTGCTTGGCTACTCCAGCCATCTCCCCCTCCTGCTCCTTTATTATGATGGAGATGCCATAAGGCTGGCATGCAGAAAAGTCTGCATGTCAGCATATTCAGGGTCCTAAAGGCGAGCTGCATTTGTGATTGCATAGCACAATGATGAACAGAATTCCATGGCTTCCTAATTAACCTATATAATTTATCTTCCCACCATATGGTAAATCAGAAGATAAATATAAGAGAGGAGTAATTCAAGGCCTCACTTTCAGAAGGTCAGCCTTGCAATTTACACAGACTTTTTCCACCTGAGATTGAAAAGCAAGCACCAATAAAACTGATGCCACTTCCAGCTATTTGTTGGGGTAAAGGGAAGTAGGGAGAGATGCAAGTATGCAGGGAAGTGTTTGGCAAGTGCAAACACAGAGGTGTAATTTTTACAGGTGTAAAAAGTCATCAGGCAAAAGGGAGGGATAAGCATTGACCATTGAAATGTTTCCTCTTCATAATTTAGCTTTGAGATTTCTACCACTGCAGCTTGGGGCAAATCTGTAGGGTAGGTGCATCCACAGGGCTGTTGCTCCAACTTGGTGGCACTTGACATAGCTGTAGTTCAGAAGTGCACAGTATAAGTGGCCTATGCTAGGCTAGTAAGACCTGCCTTCTCCTTTTAAACCTTTTTCTTATGCCTTAGCAGGACAGACTTGCTCAGACAAAGCTGTGCTAATTTCTTTGAATAAATGTTTAGGGGAGCCAGGTATGGCTGAAGTCCCTTGTGGGCGTCTGCACCCAGCTAATGTATGCATTAGAGAGGTGTAGTGTTAGAAAAGTCAGTGTACTGTGACCCCATACGGATTGCAAGGGGTCTTTCCTACTGAAAACTGCATTGGCCGTAGCCCTGCAAGAAGTCATTTGCAGGGTGTATGAAAGAGGGGGTATTTAGGCAAAGGACCTGATGACAAGCCCCTTTCCCAGGACTTGCACCCTCCTGGTGGGTCAGCCATCAGTCCTCAATCCTCCACTGCATCCCCCCCTCTTCTGAGACCCCAGAGCCTCCCACCACAACAGCACCCAGTAAGAGCTCCGTGCTGTTCAGCTTCTTTGATGGAGGGGAACACACAGATTTCAATACAGAAAGGAGCCAAAGGAAGGGAGATCAAGAGGGAGGGAGCTGGGGCCCATCCGCAGGACTTGCTCCCAGCCCAGTGGCTGTGACAGAGGGGCAGGCAGCATACCCTTGCTCTGGGAGAGATGGGGTGAAGGCAGAGACCAAAAGGCAGCTGCCTGGTAAGTTGTTTTTTTTTTTTTTTTACAGCGGTTTAATAAAATATACCCCCAGTCACAGAGTGTCCAGAAAAGGGATTTAAACACATGCAAAACCATCTGAAGACCTGTCCATCTTACTTTAGCACTTGACATGCCCTGGAAGTGAGCCAGGCTCCTTGACAACAGCTTTTTTGGTCTACAGGAAATAACTTAACTGTCTGCTATACCCTGCCTTGGAGAAATGAGCCTCACACCCAGAACTGGAGCATCACTTGGGATGACCTTGTTTAATGGTGGATTGTTCATCTTCAGCCATGGCTTTCCTTATCGCCTGGCCTCTAGCTGTCCTGCTAGTAAGTTAACCAGTATGTGCACCCAGTAAACACCCCAGGAAATGCTATGGTTTGAGATGTCTCACTCATTTGGGGAGACAGGAGCCCTCTTGCTTCCTCAGCACCATGACTTTACCACCCCACATCCGTGTTGCAACAGGCAGTGACAGTGGAAACAAGGCATTCGGCAAATATATGTATCAGAGGTAAAATAAAAAGACACAGCTCATGCCTGGTTAATTCTTCTTCTGATTTGTCTATTTCCAACATAATTCCAAATTATTCCATACATATATGTTGAGCATATATATGCATGCATACATGCACAAACACACATATAATTAATTTCCAGATCCTTTAAAGGTGCTCAAAAATAAACAAATAATGCCCTCTCACAAGACAGGTTTGGTGGATGTTTACAGAGAATAGCAATATGCTCAATTATGCAGCAATAAGGCTGGTGATGGACAGCCTTGAAAACACAGTCCCAATAATACTTACATGGTACTTTCAAGCTTCACAGTGAGCTGAAAACACAAATAAATCCTGTGAACTGAGCGGCTTTGTAGCACTACCTGCCTCTTTGTAGTAGATAACGAAGAAATGCCACAGCAACTGTTTAAGTTTTTTCACTGAAAAAAGAAATCAACAGCTTGAGCTCAAAGGTGAGGAGTTTTCAAGACTGAAGGAAGAATTAGGCATACCCTTAAGGAAGGCAGTGTGGATCCACTATGGCCACAGAAAAGATCTCCAGCATGGGTGCAAGGAGTCCCCTTCTCACCATGGATGACCTGCAGTAGCACCCAATGAGTGCTTATTTCCTTAGCTATAAAGGAAACAGCAGTAATTAGCTTAAATGTAAACATCTGTATTTTAAACTATAAAGCTGGATGAGAGATCTCTGATTCTTGTGCTACATGATCTGCTGCTGTAAAGTCCATCTTTCTACATAAAGAAGAGTTAAAACTGGCAAAAAATTGAAGAGGTTCCACACTACTGTTTGTTTCCCTTTGATATAGGATGAAATAGCCTTAGCACAGACATATTTTTCCATCCTGAAAAAGTTTTACAAACCATTCTACTAATATTTGAACATTAAATGCGTATTTAAGTACTCTGCTGAATCAGGAGCTCAAGCAAACATATTCAGTCCACAGAAAATTCAGCTGGGGAAGTAAGAATAAAAAGAAATATGACTCGTCTGTTGTTGTGTCATCTGTGACAGTGATTAAAATTGACCCTGTGGTGTTGCATTTCACTAAAATCAAACTTGCAGAGCGGTAGCAAGAAAATGGTCATGAGTCAGTGATACACATTCATTGCTTGATCCTTTCTGGCTCCATGTGCACTGGCGAGCAAGAGCCCTGTGCAACCCCACAATTTCACACAGGCTTCTGCGACTGCTGCTGCTGCTAATGCTGAAAGGTGCTCCTGCATGATCCATGTTTGCAGTGTTATTTCCTAATAAGCAATTTGCTTTTAGGTAGAAACCATTGGAGAAATTAAGTTGTGAGCAACCAAGCTTGAAGCAATACAGCAAATGGCACTAAAGGTTCCTTGCAATCTGGTACACCTTTCAGAGCAATATACTCTAGTTTAAAGGGCAGGTGACAAAAAATGTCTTCACTGAGCCCTTCCCTTCTGCTTTAGCAGCTCAGATAATTTATGACGTCTCCTGCACTCCTTTCCCCTCAGATTAGAACTTCTATTTTAAATTTCATACTCTGCTGGAAAGAAAACAAACAAAAGTAAATGAAGGATAAATCTCCTGAGGAAAAGAAAACGATGGAGAGTCGCTCCAGTGACTTGTGAACATTAGAGGCGTCCATTTGATTTCATGGGTATTACAGTATTGAAGTGGTCAGAGCTACCTTGCTGTATTACAGTCACTGCAGTTCAGACATGAAGGTTTGGCTTCCAGTTTTCACTTTAACCTTTCAAAATCTAGAATGAAAAAAAGAAAAAGGAAAAGGAAAAGAAAAAGGAAAAGGAAAAGAAAAAAAGAAAAAGAAAAAGAAAAAGGAAAAGAAAAAGAAAAAAAAAGAAAAAAAAGAAAAAGAAAAAAAAGAAAAAGAAAAAGAAAAAGAAAAAGAGAAAGAGAAAGAGAAAGAGAAAAAGAAAATAAAAGGGAAAAGGAAAAGAAAAAGAGAAAGAGAACAAGAAAAGAAAAAGAAAAAGCTCAAGTAATAATAGCATATTTCCTGGACTTTGGCTGGCCAAAGCAACCAGCTCACACTGGGAGCTCACACACCATTCATCTGAGTGAGCAGTAATGTCAGGACAGAACACTGAACATAAAATTAGCAAATCATGTCATTCTGACAGGGCTTAAGTTTACTTCTGCTGCAAAGTGTGACCAGTACGAAAACAGAGGGCACTATAAGCAACAATCCTCTCAGACACCCTCACGTCTTTTCTCAGTGGTGACCTTAGAAAGCTGTTGAATGTCCTCCTAAAATGCATGCCATTGCTTAGCAAGGAGTTCGGAACTCAGTGTGAGGGTACTGAGTGAAATCAAATGGCCCCTAGTTCTGTCAGGGAGCCCAGACTAGACGATTTATTCCTTCTTTGCCCAAAAATTAATGAATTTTGCGGAAGCAGTGGCTGGCAGTAGGAGCTTAAAGGCAGGAGAAAGTCTGTCACGGGGGATATCTCCCCTGGATTACTACCATGATCCAGCCCTTTAGAGGGAACCAGAGACAATCTTCCTTACAGAGAGTGGCAAAAGTTACCTCTTTATAACCACTGCAGAACTGGGAAAAGGGGAGAGGATATTCTACACGTCAGACTCCAGGAACAGCAAGAGATGTCTCTCTGAGGCTGTGTCCTTTAAGATGCACACAAATTTAAACATACTACTCACATAAAAGCTTCTCAAACATGTGGGGTTTGGAAGATGTGATACAAGCAGAGAATTATGGTGTTGCTGTCCTGTTGGGCAAGGAAGAATTTTTCCTGCCTGAGAGTCCTCTATACTACCAGTGTGTGATAAGGCAAGCTCAAGCATAACAAGTTGGAACATGCAGTATAGAAATCATCCTGATCCACCTCTGAAACAATGTCTCTCTTACTCTTTCTTTGGGCCCCTGCACATTTTTGATGCCATCCATGGAGAAGGCTGATGTAGATATATACACTGGCTTCACTTCAGGAGGATCTTGGAAGGACTGAACAAGTTTTATCTGGATTCAAATAGCAAGTTTGTAGCGGAGATCTTAAGCTCAGGCATGGTCAACATTACTCCTGGTGAAGGCAAATAGGCACCTTCAAGGTGCAAGGCCTCTCCTAGCACAGAAGTCTAAAAGCAGTCAGATGGGATAGATGCTAAACGCGCTCATTTCTGCCTACAGACAGTAAAGCAAGCTGAGAATGCGATGTTCTTGTGGAGATGACTGCTCTGTATACACCCCATGCTAGGTGAGTCAAATCCCTGCCCCTCCTAGGCCAGTTAGCACCATGCTATCCCTCCAGATTAGCTTCAGGGATGGAAAGCTGTGATGGTCCCCCATATCAGCACACTACAAAGGTGGGTGAACGAATGCATTGCTCACTGCCCACACATGCATACCTTGCAAGTCAAATCAAGGAAATAATCATTACTTGTAAAATTACTGCAAGCTGGTTTTCTCATTAAAATTTCATTTTTTTTTCTCCTGACTACGCTAAATCCCATACTTTTAAAAACATCTCATTCTATTTTATTTCCATTAACATTAGCCACCACATTAATAGCTTGAAAACACAGGTTGGTACATTTATGCTGCTAATGAGCACCACCCTCCCCTTCTCAAAACATAGTTATGGCATGCAAAATGTTTGCATTCCTCCCTTGAATGTGTTTTAAAGACATCAGCAGGGTTTCTAGTTAATCTCAAAGGTCTCACCTGTGTTTGGTTTGGAAACAAAGCAACACCGCATTATTATTGTCTCCATCTGAGCGCAGTCAGGGCCTGGCTGACAAAAACAGAAGTGTCACATTATTGCAGGCTGCTACTTTGTCATCTTCTTCACGCTCTGAGTTGTCCATGAACAGAGGCTCATCCTGGTGCCTCTCAGCAGGGCTTCCTGAGCAGCGGGTCCCCTGCCCTTGCATGGCTGCATTTCTCCAGGAGGGCTTCTCTACTCCAACTTGTCCTCCAAAACTGGCTTTTTCCTGTTGAAAACCAGCAGCCCCATATGGAGGCAGAGGTGAGTACAATGGCTTGGAAAGTCGAGGGAGGGAAATTCATGAAGGACATTCCTTACTGTGACATGGCTGGCACCAGTGGGATCAGGAAAAAGCCGCTATGCACTGCGCAGTCCTTCCCTGTTGGCTGTACAATGAAGCTTTGCATGCCTGCCTCTGGGGCGTCAGCTCCCCAGAAATGCACCACGGGCTTGCTGGAGTGAAGGGTGGTGGGAGGATGCCAGAGGAGAGAGTGTTTTGCCATGTGCCAATGTTGAGCATCTGAACGCTCATCCCACTGGCTGCTGACTGTGTTACAGGGCTTCCTTTGTCCCCATCTCCAGAGGACATCAGCCATCACAGGCCCTGGACGCAGGTTGTGGGCTCCTTAGTTCAAAACACATAAATGCACCCCTCTAGTGTGCTACTGAGAAAGCAGCCCTTCATGGCCCGTCCCATTGGCATGAGAGGCAGCTTTTAGTGATGTGAAGATTTGGTTGGACCAGGAGTCCCAGAGTGACCACGATCACCCCTTGTGTGCACAGATCACGTATTAAATAATCCTATTTAGAAAACTGCTCCTAGCAGCCAGAGGAGCATGAGAGACCTGAGGGGGATGCAGTGACTTGACATGCCAGCACTGTCCCTGGCAGCACACCCACTTACTGCAGATTCAGACTGGTGTAAATGGGAACAGAGGCTGATGGATTGCTTCAGCATCTTGCAAAACACCGTATAACCCCCAAGGCTGGATGGCCTTTGGGAAAGACCCTTTTTGCTCAGCCTCGCTGGCTGTGTGGGTAGAATTAGAGAGCTAATAAAGCAATCAGAGACAGAGGCAGCCCCCTCTGCTTCTCCAGTTACTGCCCAAGAACCAGTGTTTACTTTCTTATACTTTCCTAATTAGGGGAGAGAAAAAGCAATATCCATGCACGCTGTCTCCTGGGGAGAGATTGAATGTAACTTCAGGAAAAGATAGAGTTATCTTTTTTGGGGACCCAGGCTAATCTCCCTTTTCCACAGGGCAGGGATTAAGGTTAGGGTTGTAGGATTTGCAGCTTTAATCAGAAGCTCCTTGACAACTTTCATTGTCTGCTCCAGATTACTCCAGCATCTCCATATCCTGCCATCCCTCTGAGTAATGAGGAGCTGTGGACTGAATCCTATCTTACTGATACTGCTGGACTTTTATGGTTTTATGGAAATTGGCAGTAACTTAGGCTGCCGCCTCTTTTCAGGGAAAAATGAAGGTTTCATTGGCATTGAGCTCTCATCTTGCTCCCTTCAATGACCCAAATGATTTGGAGAACTTAATGAACTTTTTTTCTACTGGTGGTGAGAACAGCGGGTCTGGTCCTGCCTGACATGACTGATAGTTGATAGATGGCTCAGAGCAACACAAGAGCAGAGCAGCTTTTAGCAGTGAAGTCTCTCTCTGACCTCACTGCAGGTTTAAGCTCACAATCTCAAGAAGCCCAAAGGTTTAAGGGAAAACACCCCACCATTCTTCAGGACTAGATGATTCAAGAAATTGATGAAAGATTATAGCAGGTTTGGTTTGTTTTGTTTTACCTACAGAAGTAATGTTGTTAGTAGAGGCCAATATATTTTGGCAAACCACTACTTATTTACACAGAATGGAATGAATCACATTCCTCTTACCGAAAAAGAAACAAACATACCTGGAATTGTGGCTCAGAAATCCCATTTGGGTGAGTTCTGTGACCAAGAGTCTTGTCTCTGTCCTTGCATGGCCAACCTGCCATTGCTCCGTTGAATGATTGCTGCCAGTGCCCTCATGGGGCAAATCTAAGGGATTAGCTCTGGCTTGTGCAATGAGAAACCCCAATGACCCTCATTAACCAGCAATGACCAGACTTTGAAATGAAGGTAATTGTCTTGGTTGAGGAGTTAACAGAGTGGTCACTTACCAGACAACAGAAAGAAGCTTAGTTCTTATTTCAGCTGTGATGTCCGGGAAGAAAATGTGTTTAGGCTATCTGCAAAATTTTGTTTTTCCTTAATTAAAAAATGTGAGGGTTTTCCCAGGTTTTTTGGTTTTGTTTTTTCTTCCTGAAGAAGGTCTTTTGTGGTCATATATTGATTTTGACTGTGTTTTCCCATTCTGCTTTAGTGAAGTTTGAAGTGGACTGTCTGGTTATATCCTTGAGGGAGGGAAATAAACGGGGGAAATACAGAAAGACTTGAAAGCCTTGATCTTTTCAATCTTCCAAAGGATCTTTTCAATCTGTTTTGACCTAATCCCCTTCTGTAAAAGCCACCAAAAGCTAAGGAATTTCTTCTAATGGGAAAATTAAAGCAGATTTCAGAAGTTCAGAAATTCTTGTGACACCAAAGTGAATTGCCACCCTCCTGCTGTCCCTCATGCCTTGCACAGCCGTGTGGTTCAACCTGATCTGCAACTGGTTTTCAGTCATCTCTCGCCTGCTGACCACCACATGCCCTCTTCATACTCATGAAATGAATACTTCAGCTTATGTTTGGCAGGTCTGCCCCAAAAATGACAATAAGAAGCCCCCAAAAGGAGCTGAAAAGAGGATGTAGGGTATCCCTTTGTGTGGGAGGTTGAGTGTGAGTGTGGGAAAAAGCCTGGCTTGGAGCTCTTGGAGGCAGAACACATACAGATGTGCAGCAGGACCCAGCAGCTGTGGACACTCCTGAGTCCAGTTATGTAGATGTAGGCATGGTGAATAAAAACACCTTTTCACCTTGGGCTGGGTGTGAGGGCACCTGGTGTCCCATATGACAACCTCCTACTTTTTATGGAAAAGAGCCCTGAATGATTTCTCAGGAGCAGCGGTGATCCAGAAAGGGGGAAAGCACGTGCACAGAAGGTTTTATAAATAAAAAACCGTATTTTTTTTGCATTATTGTATTTATGTGGATTGCACACAGATATGTGTGGGGTCGGATACTCTCAGCCTAGGGATACCAGAATCCCCATTCACCGGTGCACAGGGGCTGCTCTGTATTCCCTGAAGTGTCCTGATACGGCCAAAAAGAGCCCTAAGAAGCTGTCATATTTCCTGGGAGAAAAACCCCTAAATTTGCACAAGATTGTTGTGTAGCTGTGCAAATTGTTTTGGATTAATCTCAGTCATGTCAGTGGTCCTGTCAGGGTGATAACTGGCCTTTTTCCAATTTCACCTGTACTGCTCAATGCAGGACTCATCAGCTTTCAGTCAAAGCTGATGTTTTTATAAGTAAATCTGGAAGCAAATTGAGTTTGCATGCAATCTCTTTGTCTATAATGCAGATTTCATTGATGCAGTAAGTTTGCAGAATGAATTTCTTCTGAGAGTCTTCATTATATTTATTAACAAGAGCAAGGCTATTTCACTGGGGCATTTCCACCATAGCGTTTTACATACTGAGACATTTTAATCCCTTAGTTGCTCTCATGAAACTTAGCGGCTTAAAAAACGTGACTCTATGTGTACAGTTTCAGGCATGAAGAATTTATCACTTGTTCAAAACCACTCCTATCCTTCCTGAATCCACCCTTGGTTTGCCTGTAGCTCTGGGAAAGCCACTTCCTTTTTTTTTCTTTTTACAGATGTCTGCAGCCTCCTGCATTACCCTGTCACTTCCAGAAAATAGGATTTCTCACCTACAGATGCTGAGGAGAGAGGAAGATAGCCATGAACATTAGGTTGAAATTACATGTCAAGTTTGATCAATTCATAGAAAGACAAAAATCCCTTTTGAAAAGGCACAGTTGATTTTTGAAGATTAGTAGCTGTGTCCTCGCAGCTCTATTGTTTGGGTAAATTATACAAGGGTGCAGTTTATTACTTAAATGAAAGATGCATTTGCATGTAGATGGTACATAAATTATTTAATTCTGTGCTGGGTGGTGCAATAAACAACCCTTCTCCTACACACATGTGCACACAAATGAACATATGCATTCACCTACCTGGGACTTTGATGACACAGGGGGTGGTTCTTTTCTTTGTGTTTTCTTTTTCCTTGTATTACCTTGTAAGTATTATTATTTGACAAAGCGCTAAGGAAGAAGTAGATAAATCTATTAAAAATAACAAAGCTCCACTGTGACCCAAAACTCAGGAAAGGAGGCAAATAAATAAATCTTTCATAATGTGGAATAGCTGGTCCCTAATTCTTCAAGCAAAAAAGTGTCAATCTGAAAACAAACACAAATCTGAATCCTGCCGTTCTTGTGGTGACTTCTTGTTGCAGCAATTTCTTCTTATAGTTTAATCATGTCGTGATACATTAATTGCCATCTGTGTGGCTCCGTTTAATGGACGTATTAAGAGACAATACCTCTTAATGCCTCCCTGAGTAGTATTTATAGAAGACAAGTGTGTGTGTGCCAGAAAACAGCTCCTGATCTGCTGCATGCTTTATGGTCCACCTACGTAGGCTGCTAACAGGCGGGCAGTCTGCTGTCTCTAAAAGGAAAAAAAGATATATTTAATAAACATTTCTAGCTTCTTGCTCTGATTTTCAGCCTGGTTTCCTTCAGAGTCGTGGTTTACACATCTGGTTTTCAATTGTGCCTTTCAATGTCCTTATCATGCCTGAACCAAGTTTTCCTGGGTGCACCAGAGATAGGGATGGCTCAGTCTCACCACCAACAGCTGCATAAAAGGCTGGATTTCTGTTCTGTTTTTCCCATGCTGCTCACAGATGCAAGTAAGCCCTTTCTTCTGCCCCATCTCTCTCCCAAGGTGGTGGGATGCTTCATCCTTTAGGAAAGTCCATGTGTAAGCTATATGGGCAGCGAGGGAATTGGGTGTCCCACAGAAGTGAGTGTCTTGGAGATGCCAGGTGGATTTCAGGAGGAGAGGTGACTAAGCTGAAGACAAAGAGCTCCCAGCAGTGCCTGCAATGGAGGACATGTATCACATGTGATCTCCTGGGGAACAGTGTAGAGCCTGGGAAACAGCTATGAGGCTACAAAAATGTCCCACGCTTGCAAGGTCCAGGTGGAGCTCACCTTGGTTTGCCCATCTCTTGCACAAGCCACATGTCTTAAGCTTTGAGCTGGAATAAAAAAGTGTGGATACTTAAGGCCCCACGACCTACAAACTGAGGAAAATCAAAGTTCTTCTGTATAAGAAATATCCTGATCCCACATCTTGGGCTGTGTGGAGATCTACCTGAAATGTTATGAAAACCCTCTCTGGCATACTTTGTTTGCTGGTCACATGTGAGCAGCCTCAGGAAAGTAAAACAACTCTTGTTGTTTTCTCCTTTGTCCATTAACTTTTCATTCTCCTAAGATTATGGAGAAAAACCTGAAGACCCAAACAGCCTCATGTTTCTGAACACTTTGCAGCAGCAGAAAGGAGTGAAAAGAAACAACCCTTTAAATTACTGTATTTTCAAAAAGAATCATCATCTTGTTGTAAAGCTGGCATGCGCCAGGCCCTCATTAGCATCCTGGTCTATTTTTAGCCCCTGTTCTTACTGCACATGAAATTTGGTTGTATTAAAGGAATACTGCCTTCCTCAAACATCATTTCAGTTCACAAAAAGCACTCTGCCTCTTCCTACCTCTGGTTTTAAGGCACATCTCTGAGAACTAGAGACTGCTGTGCAACCACTAGCATATTTGCTGATGGGGAAGTGGAGGAAAATCACCTGTCAGATCTCCCTTTTCCACCATCAGCTCATATTTTTTGTGTGTGTCTTCCATGAAGAAAGTTGTTAATCCTGTATAAAGCAGAGTCCTCCTTTCTAGGCCTTGTTAACACAGAGTCCAGCATTGTGCTGGCAGGCCACAGAAAGTGAGGACAATGGAAATTAAATTCTCTGCTTGCTGCTGAACTGGAAACCGATGCTAACCTGAAACCCAGGATGCTTCTTTGGTAACCTTTTGTTATTGCCAGCTGGTAAATTAATGATTGCCCCAGGGAATTTTAGAAAATGGCAGGTGTGCAAGCACAAGGAACCCTTCACTTCTGGCCTGCAGTGTTTGGAGTAGATTTCACTCTGGTTTTCCTGGAGGTTTAAGCCCCCAACACAGAACAGAGGTTGATATTAGCAATGTAATGACTTTATTCATTTCCTCCCAAAGCAGGTGTCTGTCAGGAGGCTCCTCTACTGTGTGAAAGACAACTTCCTTCTGCAAGTAATAGAGGAGCTGACAAGGAGAGGTGCCATGCTTGACCTCATGCTCACCAACAGG
>WYDI02018729.1:0-15230 GCA_009867235.2 Psittacus erithacus | reverse complement strand
TTCTCCTGGAAGGCATGCTAAGGCACATGAAAAACAACAAGGTGCTTGGTGACAGCCAGCATGGCTTCACTAAGGGGGAATCCTGCCTGACCAGTTTGGTGGCTACGGAACTGATGGACAGGGTAGAGCAGTTGATGTCGCCTACCTGGACTTGTGCAAAGCTTTCAACACTGTCCCCCATGATATCCTTGTCTCTAAATTGGAGAGACATCAATTTGATAGATGGACCACTTGGTGGATAAAGAACTGGCTGGATGACTGCACACAAAGAGTTGTGGTCAATGGCTCAATGAGTGGTGTCCCTCAGGGACTGGTGTTGGGACCGATCTTGTTCAACATCTTTGTTGCTGACATGCACAGTGGGACTGAGTGCTCCCTCAGCAAGTTTGCCGATGACACCAAGCTGTGTGGTTTGGTTGATATGCTGGAGGGAAGGAATGCCATCCAGAGGGACCTTGACACACT
Source organism: Psittacus erithacus (assembly GCA_009867235.2). Classification (NCBI taxonomy): domain Eukaryota; kingdom Metazoa; phylum Chordata; class Aves; order Psittaciformes; family Psittacidae; genus Psittacus; species Psittacus erithacus. The sequence continues at coordinate 14,765 of WYDI02018729.1, read as the reverse complement.
TCTGAAGTGGGCTGATGCCAACCTTATGAAGTTTAACCTTGCCAAGTGCAAGGTCCTACACATGGGTTGGAGCAATCCCAGGCACAGCTACATGTTGGACAGAGAAGAGATTCAGAGCAGCCCTGCAGAAAAGGAACTGGGGGCGATGGCTGATGAAAGAATGAACACGAGTGGGCAGTGTGCACCCACAGCCCAGAAAGCCAACCATATCCTGGGTTGCATCAAAAGGAGCGTGCCCAGCAGCTCAAAGGAGGTGACCCTGCCTGTCTACTCTGCTCTCATGAGACCTCACTTGAAGTCCTGTGTGCAGTTCTGGTGTCTTCAACATAAAAAAGATATGGAACTTTTAGAACAAGTCCAGAGGAGGGCCATGAGGATGATCAGGGGATTGGAGAACCTCCCATATGAAGATAGGCTGAGGAAGTTAGGGCTGTTGAGCCTGGAGAAGAGAAGGCTGCGTGGAGACCTCATAGCAGCTTTCCAGCATCTGAAGGGGGGGCTATTAAGAATGTTGGGGAGGGACTCTCCATTAGGAACTGTAGTGATAGGACAAGGGGTAACGGTTTAAAACTTAAAAAAGGAAAGTTTAGATTGGATATAAGAAAGAAGTTCTTTACTGTAATGGTGGTGAAGCACTGACATGGGTTGCCCAGGGAAGCTGTGAATGCTCCATCCGTGGCGGTGTTCAAGGCCAGGTTGGATCGAACCTTGTGTGACATGGCTTAGTGTGAGGTGCCCCTGCTCATGGCAGAGGTGTTGGAACTAGATGACCTTAAGGTCCTTTCTAACCCTAAATATTCTATGATTCTATATTTCCTGTATACCTTTGATTCCAGATATACCAGAATTTACTCGAAGTTACTCTAGGGAAACAAACGAATAAACAATCAAATCACATTTCAAAAAAAGATGACTGCTGTCATCCTGTATTTTTGATGCTCTTGTAGGCTCCTTCTCACCTAGCTTTTGGAGTGAGATGCATTACTGAAACATAGGTGCTCAACTGTAATTTGAGATTCCCTAAGGGGGAATCTGAAATGGCTATGAGGGACAAACACATACTACCTAGGATCTATAGGTGACTATGCCTCTGGAGAAGAAGGTAGAGTCCCACTGGAATACTCTAGATCATCTGAGATAACATTAGATAGCCTAGGTAAGCATCTCGATACCAAAATAAATGCCTGTAAGGCAGCTGTTTGCATCAGAATATTCATTCTTATTTTATAAAAAATGAGAAAATATGGTGAGTTTACATCAGAATGTTTCCACTTCAGATATCTAAAACTAATCCAAAATGTAATCCAAAAATCCATGGTCAATTGTTGCTTATTTTTTGAGGCATCTAAAACTTCCTAGTTGACTTTTCTTTACTTAAAATTCTTCTGTGTAATGCAGGCAGAGAGCTCTCTTCATATAAGAAACCGTAGCTCAGTTCAATTGTCCAAGTCTTTAGAAATGACCAAGAGTACCTCAGAGGTCACATATATAACTGAGGATCTACAGAAGACCGGTCTGGTTCTGGAGTAACAGCTAGAGTATCATATGGTATCCCACATTGCATTAGACATCTGTGTGTGGGTATCTGAACTGAGGCTTGAGACATGCAAGCTAGTTGTATCAGGACAGCTTTATAGTTAGCACAGAAAATACCCAGCTTCTCTGCAAAGTTCATGTAGTCCATTTTAGATGTCTTTAAAGTAAGTTAAGTCACAGCCCTGACTAAGAGCTGCTTAGTGGCACCAAAAGCTCATTGTTCCTTTGAAATGCTAAGCATTAGACCAAGAAAACATGTGGACATGCATTTCATTTTTAAGCTCATAATGATTTCAAGTAAGTTAAACAATTGCTTGAGGAAATTTACTGGACCATGAATAGACTGAATGGCTTACAGGATTAAGCCTTCAACAGAAACTAAAAAATAGGATTTCTTCAAAGACAGGTTAAAAAAAAAAAGAAAGTGAACAGGAAAGGACAGAAGGCCAGTATTTAATTTCTTTGTCAAATCCTGAAAAATAACTGATCCATTTAGTGCTTTGCTAGGATTGACATTTGGTTTTATCAGACTTGAAATTCGGGGCAGCCCTTTTGAGATAATAATGCTCACAGAATCTGAGCTAAACACTGAGTAAGGTGACTCTACTGTTGGTAGTCAGGAGAATGTCATTTTGGGGTAGAAACATGCTTCTTTTCATGCTGAGAATTTTTGAAAGGTAGAAGGTCAAGGGAACGCAATATGTTCTCATTTTGTGTGTCAGAAATATTTATAGTTATAGAAGATTCATTTTTCTGTTCTATTGGAAATTTATAGAACGTAATTAATGAAAAATATGTGTTCAGGTAGAACAATGTAAAAATAACAGAAGCAATACTCTCTTCAGTTACAAAGCTGAATTTACTAGGAAGTTTTTTCAGTAGGTTAATTGATAAAACTGAGAGACATGTTCCCTAATACATAACACAGAAGCTATCAAAAGGTAATTTATACAGTAATTACCTCTCCAGATGTGACATAATCCAACTCTCTCCTACTTACACTTGATATGATTGGCTAGCCAAAGTAGTGTCATATATATTCCTATTACAGCTTCCTAATTTAGAGTTTCCATGTTGTCATCAGCCCATAAGAAGGAGAAATTGAAACAACAGAAGTACCCTGCAACCATTCAATTTCCCTCTCACATCTGGTCTGCCAGTATTTTGAAACTCTGTCAAAATTAAAATGATTTGGTAGCATTATAAATCTCTCTCTCTTGAGATATAAGTATAGAATCTTCCACTTTAACACATTTTGGTCTATTATAAGGTACTACTATCATTCTTTATCATCAGTATGAGAAAAATAATGTTGCCATGCACATAAGCTTTATAAGCTTCTTTAAGGAGTCAATTAAAAAGAAGTTGCTAATCTTTACCTGCATTTGCCTTTTACTGAAATACTTAAAAATACTTTAATATTTATTTCTACTTCATAAGTGATCCTGAAATACTTACAACATTCTGGAAACTAAACAATATTGTGTAAAAATTTTGATTAAAAAATACACAGTAATGGAAGGAAAATAATTTTCCTGTAATTACTTTTCTCATACTATGCAGTCATAGAATGTATGTAGAAATATTAATTACATTTTATAGGATTGAAAACAAAACAAAAGCAGAAAACTCTCAAAAAACACTGTTCAGAAATTATATTTCCATAAATCTGTATTTTTTCAAAAGGAGAAAAGGGATCGCTAATGGTCTAAATAAGGAAAAATTACTTTATGAAATTTAAAGAACAGGACATAGAGACTTTTTCAGAAAAATCCATGGAAAAGCAATCAGTCAATAATAAGGCTTGATATACAAAAAGTGGTGTGTAGTATGTGCTTCAAGGATGTTATTCTGTGGCATTTATGTACCTGTGGTGCATAAATCCTATACTTCCAGGATTTAATTCTAGGAATGCACAGAAGTGACAAGGCCCAGAAAGATTAGTGATTCAAAACACTAACACTAAATGTATGTTCTTGTCATCAGTGATAATCTTTTGATCAAATTGATCTTCTTTTTTCCTCTATTTTTTTTTTCTCACAGATTAGCTTTGGTTTTGTTTATACTTGTTGCAAAAAGAAGAGCATTCATTTGCTTTCCTTTTTAAAGGTAAGCCTCCTTTGCAAATTTCAGAAGAGAGAAGAATCATGGTAGCACATTTCAAAAGGGGTGCACTTAATCCTGTCTTTGATTCATTTCTTCCAGAAAAAAGCATTCACTTTTAAAATCTGCCTGGTATGTCTTAGCACTGAGATAATAGAGCCCCTTCCTGACTGTCAACAGTAGATCTGCTTATTTAGATAATATAGGTTATTGGAAAGCAAATCTGGTCTGAGAATCTAGTTACACTTGACCTTTCTATGTATATGTGGACAGAGAGCAATTAAAGTATTCTTTAAACCATTCTATTTGGACTTTATCATTATATTTCCTACCCCAATCTCTCTTCGAATAAATTACTAGTTTGATTATAGCCTTTTCTCGATTAGACACTCCTTTATGATACTCATTTTCAAACTATATTATGATAAGTAATAAACCCCTTTTTTTATTTATTTTCTTTTGCTTTTAATGTAGTGAAAATGAGTTTGGGCTAATAGCTTGCTTTTTTCTGTAACTTGAGTGTTCAATACATTTGCTGATTTCATTGCTTGTCTTGTAATGTACCACTGGCTTAGTTGTGAGAGCTACTGCTGTGATTCATGAGTCCCTTTAAGGCTTGTGAAGAAAGGTGAACTTAGCAATTGGAAATAAGCCTAGCAACTTTGTTGGGCTTACTGGTGTGATTTCGGAAAACTTCACTGCAGGTTTGAGTTTGTTTGCTTGGTTTTTTTTTTAAGTAAAATTTTATTATTCTTTTTAGGTGATGCATTTTTGTGCTTTAGTACAGAAACAAAAAGCAAAACAAAAAAAGCTGGACTGAAACTGAAAGTCACTTCCCGGGTTTTAGAACAGGGCGAATTTTGTGCGTTTTGTGCAGTAGAACAAGGCTGTTTGAAACCAAAGCGTATTTCACCAGGCTGGCAGATCATTCAGCACGGTCTTGCAATGACCCCTGCCGGCTGCCCCAGCACTCCCTGCAAAAGTGGCAGGCAAACTCCACTCCTTGTGGAATACATGCATCTATGCACATTACTCAGAAATCAGGAAATGTTTGGTCTTTGATTTTTGAATTCACAAAGAAAGAAAGGATGAATATTAGATGTCATGTTGAAGCATTTGGTAAGAAATAGGTGAAATAAACCAATGAGACAAAATAGACATCATAAAGAAAAGCATGGGACTCCCTTCAAGAAAATTCATGAAATAGTCTTTGACTTTTGACAATGAATATCAAAAATGCTCTAGGAGAACAATTTACAGTGTTCTAAACTGAGTGGTGCATAATTATATACTTATCACCTAAATAGAAAAGCAAAGAAAGACACTTCTTATGTCATTCTTCTTATTATTCCTGATTTCCAGTCCGTCAATTCTGTCAACAAAACTTATCACTTCAATTCTAATAAAAAATATTATGTAAAAAAATCCACAATTTTTTCCTTATTCATCATCAGCTGTGAACATTTCCCTGAATCTGTTCTGCTTTCTACTCCAGCTTTAATGCTCAGCAAAACTACAGGAGACAGGTGGGGTTTAATTAACTGATCCTGGTGACCTCATTTAAGGCTACGAGGACTCTCAAAATGCTTCCTTCAGTTAGAGGAAACTGAGCAAAACCCACTTTTTATCTTGGGGGGGGAGGGGGAAGAAAAAAGAATGAAGGAGAATGCAGCATCCCTGCTATCTTTTGTGGGGAAAGTTGCAGCTTTCTAGAAACTTTTAAAACTCACCTCTTTTGAAGAATTACATAACTTTCAGGAGTCACTGTTTAAATGCATCACTGAACCTTAAGCTGTTGCTGAAAGGGCAGCAAAGTGTCTGGGATGGGAAAAAAGATAAAAACTGAAATAAGAGAATTGGGAAGCATTAGAATAATTTTTTTGAAACAAGTTTTGACATGTTTTTAAGGCAATTTTATTATAGTTTTGTGGGGGGTTTCCAGTTTTGTAATCTTTCTTATCCTTACAAGAACTTTATCTCTCCTCCTTTTTTTAATCTTAATGGAATTTTTAAAGTGCTGAAATCTATTATCTATCAAACTTAAAAAAGAAGACCAAATGAAAGCTAATATTGATTCACTTGTCCTCTGTTGAAGCCATGGAAGAAACTCTATGTGTGTGTGTGTGTGCATTTAAGTGAAATCAAGTCCTATATAGGGAGCTTGTTATTGTCCTTATATCTACAGAATAGTGTGAACTCATCTGCCAGTACAATAGCTATCATTTGTTGGTAAACAGAACACAGCTGACTGTGGAGAGATAAGATAGCACCTGCATGAAGATACATTACTGGAATTCAGAAATATCATCTGAATATAACTTGAAGCCTTTTGAAAAAAGAAGCAACGTGTCAGGACAAATTTCTGAAAGCAGAGAAAAGCTGATACCTGCTTTCCAGAAACACTGAAACTGATAATAAAATGTTTTATTTGTTTTTATAGAAATGACAATATTTTCAAAACTAAGAACATTTTGAGACATCCTTTCTGAATTATGTCGTTCATGGTTGTGATTTTGTTGACCTGATAAAAGAATCTCCAGGCATTAGAATTATTTCTTTCCTTTTACTTCGTAGCAGCAGAAAACAAACAAAAAAACGGTCTTACAGAATTTGATATTTTACTTTAGTAGCACTTGTTCATCTTTGAGATTCAAGCTCTATATTTTCCTGTGGCAAATTCAAATTATGTCCTTTCTATGAAGGCAACATATAAGGTAACTTCAGCTGCAATTGAATCATCACTTGAATAGCTAACATTACCTGGAGTCAAAAAAAAAAACCTAGGATTTCTTGGTTATAATACACTAGCTATGTTTCCCACCGAAGTTACATGAACCTGCATCCTAAATAGCATAATCAAGAGCCATTAGTAAATAAGAAAGTGCTTATGCCATAAGGTGTTTCTTACTACTTTTAAAAAAATCCAATGCCATTTCTTTAATAGTCAGGAATGTATGCTAATGAATACTTTCCTTTTTCTTTTGAAGAAGGAATACAGTCAATATGTAGTCTCTTTAAAGAAGCCTTACTAATCACTGATTTTTTTTAAACATGAAGTTAAATTTTATGTGATTGATTTTTAATGTGACAGCAGAATTCTGTGTCTAGAAAGAAATAAACACACCATATGTAGGCTCACAGCTTAAGCAGTGCTTCATACTTGGCCTACAGTTTCAGGAAGACTTCATTTCTCATAGTTTTGTGAAGGTTCAGGCACGGTTTCTGTTATTGCACTATTTTTCACAAAATCATTAAGGTTCAAATGTAAAACTTGTTCTTAGGAGTACACACAGTTGGATTTTGGTCAGAGAACTGGTGGGGAACCTATGCAAGGGATGCATTTTTATTGTATTTGCATTACAGCTGTGTTGAGAGATTTTTGTCATGAGAAATATTCATAGTGAAGGAAGGACAATCTTTGACTGGCAGGAAAAAAGTCAGTGGTCCCAAGACAAGTTTATTTTATCTTCATGCAGACTACAACAGTTTCAGAGCAGGATCCCACCAGGACTTCCCAGACTTTTCAGCGAACAGATTGCATAATCGGTCTGTGCCTGGGGAATAACTGATGTTCTTCCAAATGCATGTACAGGCAAAAGACTGGTAATGCAAGAATGTCTCTTTTGGGCATCTGAAATCTGTGTCTGATTTTTTGACACAATCCCTTAGTGAGCTGCAGAGGAGAAAGAAGACTAACAGTTATTGGCTCTTGGCTGAGCTTTGCAAGCAGCTGCTTTGTTCTATCCAACTGTATCTGACTGTTTGCCAATACATGTGAAAGTATTTGTCAGCAAGAATTAAGCACAATGGTTTTCACATTCACCTTGTGATAGGGTAAACACAAAAGATTTTGAGATTTTGCTGGCATTACATACAAGGTACCTCAAACTTGCAGCCACACAGCTGGTACTCACTAGATGGCTGCTGTGTAAAAATTTCAGTTCCTTTTTCAGATCTTAATTTGTCTTAATCAAGGTAGTCCAATAATAACATTTTAAGTATTTTCATTGGCCTACAGTGCCTCAAGGTTAACAACAATATTGGACTATTATGATGTTTTGCTTGGTACTGGCAGATAATGAGCGAAATTTCTACCAAGAATAATAGTTGGTGAAGGGGAAAAAAAGTTTAGTTGAAACAAAGCTGAAAGGACATAAAACCACTTATTTATACATTAATGCCAGATGAATCAATATGGAAGACACTTGGATCGCTATAGTTTCATTAAATCACATGAAAACTGGGGAAGAACTATTTTCCAGGAGTTAAAAATACAGCAAAGGACTGGGACTTCTGGCATGTAATCTTTCCTTAGGCATATATTTGTTTAATTTTGTACTCAAGTAAGTAATTTTCTTTCTGTAAAGTGGTTACAATACTTTGTGGAAAATATCTTATTGCCTTTAGGAAAGATGGAGAGATTGTCTGACATTCAGATACAATTCCAACTGTATAATGACTGCTTCAGTCAGAATTTACTCCTTTATTTCCTGTTATTCCAGGCCTTTTCTTGCCTAGAATACTTCCATCTCCATGCCACTGAGCCTCAGCTCCTTCCTTTCTCTAGCACAATGAAGAGGATTCTCTAAATCCCCTTCAATTTGTGTGAGGTAGTCATGAAAATTTACAGTGGCACAAGCTCTGACACAGTCATTCTGTGCTCACACATTGCTCAAACCCATCACCTGTAAAGCCATGATGGAAATAACAGAGAATGGAAATTTTGTTTTTAAATTTCTAGGCAGCTACAGAAACACAGTCGCTTACATAGGTGTAATTTATCTAACCTTGGAACAATTCCAAACTGCACTAGTGTGGTTATGTCTGTATCAGCAAATAATTCAGCCCAATTAAGCTCATTAAGGTAAATCAACTAGTTTTGAGGATCTGACATACACAGTGTATGCATTTCAAGCACCTGTTATTCTAATTGGCTCTAGAATGGTCTCCTAAGCTGAGTGCTTCTTAATAGCTGGCGCTTCTTTTTATTTTATGAAGTAATCCAGTTCAAAGACTGAAGATCACCCCACAAAGTGTACAAAAGCATGATTAGTGAGAATGACTGTAAGATTTGCCTCAGAAATGCACTCTTGAGTCAAACCAATATACTACTATAGACCCATGCTATCAGTTCTACACTGCAAAGGTAGATGATTATTAATTGATGAAACTAAGTGAAAACTCTTGGAGGACATGGTTTAACTTGTGACTAATATGACACCTTTACACAGTGCGACTACATGAGATATCTAAACCAGGCACAAATCTGAATGACCTATCCATTAAGATAAACATTTTAGTCTTTATGTAAACAAGAAAAATAAACATGTTTCTGAATGTCTTTATGAAGTTATCCTGTCAACCTAGTCAGGTTCTTCATGGTTAAGTAACAGTTCTCTCTAATTATGCTTATTTGTTGCCCAAGTCGCTCAATGGTTTTGTACCTGAGACAGTAATTTATAACAACTGTAGCATAGTAAATAGCAGATACATATTTTGCATAATTTAACCTTTTGGTTTAGTCCGTTTCTGATTAATTGACAAAGTCTTAAATGTGAACTGTGAATATTTAATTCAAATGCATATTTACAATTCCTGACTTTTGATTGGCTATATAAATAATGCAAATATGCAAGAGTGGATAGCACTATACTACATATATCAATAGGTTATGGAAAACAAGAATTTGTAAGCAAGAGATTTTAAACTTTTACCATCTAAAATTTGTGTATTTAGCTTAAACTCGTTGTTAAACAAAAAAGAAGAAAAGAATCAAATTAAGACAAAATATAAGGGGAGTTTTTCACTATTCAGTCTTTTAATGCCAAAAGCTTTGTATTGTTCTACTGAAGTACAGATAATAAAAAAGCACAAAAATTATAAACATGAAAATTTGTTAACCACCATTGATTTTAAAGTTGGTAATCTCAGCTCTGGTAACCAGTTAGCATAGCAAACACTTCTGTGTGAAGACCTTTGTCACGATTTTTAAGGTTGCTGCACAACTTCATACAGGTCAGGAAATTAGTTCAGTGTGTTTATAATAAACACAGTGCTAAGTTGACAAGAATCTAAAAATAAATTATTTAATTATTATAAAATCTAATAATGTGTAATAAACATTTTAAATCAATTAATTCACATTTAGTTATTACTGGGTTGACAAGGGGACATTTTGAATAACTGGATTAAGTTCTAAGAAATTAATTTTCTCATAAACTTTTGCAGTTTCCTTAGAGATGTTTGTTGAGCTTTCCCTTTCTTGAATACAGAGAAGTACCTTTAAAATGAAAAGAATTAAAAAAAATACTACTGTATTAATGTAATCATAGTCTGTATTCTTATTAAGATTTGTACTCCTCAAGCATATGACCTCTTGAAAACAGAAATGCAACAACATAGATAATGAAAGGAAAATATATTTGCAAGTATTTTTGATAGTTCATTCATACTTCAAATCAATTATAAATATATATTTTCCCTCATTTTACCACGGAAATTCATGCTTTTCCTAATTTAGCCTTCTTTGGGCATCCGCCTGCCCTGGCATGGGGTCCTCCATAGGCTGCAGGTAGATATCTGCTCCACCATGGACCTCCATGGGCTGCAGAGGCACAGCCTGCATCACCATGGGCTGCTCCATAGGCTGCAGGGGACTCTCTGCTCCAGTGCCTTGAGAACCTCCTCCCTTACTTCTTCACTGACCTTGGTGTCTGCAGAGCTGTTTCTTTTACATGTTCTCACTCCTTGCTCAAGCTGCAGTTGAGTTGCCATTGTGCAGGTTTTTTCCCACCTTCTTAACTATGTTATCCCAGCGGTGCTATCACCGTCACTGATGAGTTCGGCCTTGCCCAGCAGTGGGTCCATGTACAGATGTCTGGCATTGGCTCTGTTGGACCCAGGGAAAGCTTCTAGCAGTTTCTCACAGAAGCCACCCTGTAGTTCCCCACTACCAAACCTTGCATGGAAACCCCATACAGAACTTAAAATCACTATGGATTTTTTTGGTATTGCAGAATGTGGGGAAAATGAACTGCAAGCTAAATGATGCTTGAAGAATTCTCTTGTGTTTATCAACACACTCCTTCTCTGTCAGTGAGAGGCTTGAAAGAAAAAGGAATCAGTCTATGACAGTTTGTAAAGATTTTCCATAATTTTTTAGCACATAAGACTCCTTCTTTGAATTTCAGCCTTCCCATTCATTTTATGTTGGCATTTTCAGGCACTGTTGTGCCTCTGAGAGAATATTTTATTCCATGAATGACATCTGGCCTGTTCAAAAGAGCAGAATTTCAGCTGAGAAGAAATGGTTCTTGAGAGTTGTTATGAGACCATCTTGCATGATAACTGTTGAGAATTCTAGGAATATCTGTTTATTCAAAATATTTTTGAAATTTCTTGAAAGGCAAATCACTAATTTACAATAGTGATATGAATTAACTTTATAAATAGAATTGCTGTATTTCATGTGTATATTTTTTTTCTGGATATTAAGAAGCTTAGAGATTTCCTGTGGTCCTTTTTTCAGGTTATATGAAGAGAATCTCTCAGTTTCCATTCACATTAAAATGACTTCTGTCAGTTTGCAGCACATTTGGTAATTTATACCTTTGCTCTTCAAATAATAACCAGCATTCAGTTATTAATAGGAGGACTCAGCTGGGGAAAAGCAAGCACCAAGTTGTTAGATCTGAAACTGATCCCCTTATTCTGCAATGGTAATTGCAAATGTCTGCTTTCATTCATTTTAATTGGAGTTCCCACAAGGAAAAAGTTCATTCAGCTATGTATTTTTATGGTAATGCAGTAAAGTTCTCAAGCATACATTCCAGAATTCATTTTGTCCTATGAAATGGCAAAAGGATGTACATATGTAATACTTCATAAACTACAAAAATACCATACATTATACGTAGGTACACACACACTGTTTGGACATATGTTCCATAAGTAGAATACCTACCAAACCAGCAGTAATTTATCTGGGGTAGCATGCAAAAGTCTATTCACAGCCGCATGATGTCACCTGACACATCAGAGATTCAGGTGTTACACTGGATCTATTAGAGAAACACTTCTTTGTTGCGGTGGGAACTGAAGCCCAGGTGGGAAATTCTGCAACTTGAAATGCACTAGGTACCAGAAATGAGTCATATTTATCAACACTAAGGTAATGTTTCAGAAACTTTAAATCACTTCAAATGGTACTGGAGACTTCCTTGTTAGTAACTGAATTAAATATGAGATATCTAAATTACAGTTGTAATCAGTGGAGGCTTAAGACTCAGTTAAACATTCAAAAATGATGACAATTAAAACCAACTGAATTTTCCTGAAAGTGATATGTTTGTCATGCTCAGAGACGAAATTCAATATTCAGAGTGTGAAGAATATATCTGCATCTCTACATATATCATTGATATCCTATCTGTTCATTCACTGCAACTTACGTGTTGGACTTTTGAAGCATATGTGCATGAACATAGTACTTAAACATATGTGCATAAGCAATGTATTTGAAAGTCTAAATTCAGGCTTTAGACATCTAGATTTAAGATTCTAAATTGGCTTCTGATATTAAAAAAACCCAAACAAACCCATAACTTAGGTGTATGTATAATTTACACATATGTATACTTTCTAACTCAAAGCAATATGAAGCCACCAAAAATACACATTTTACACTTTAATGTCTTTAACATCCATTTTTTGCTTGCCATTTATTTCTCACAGGCTCCTCCCAACATCTAATAGCTTTAAACTTGTTCATCTTGATCCTATTTGTTTTAAGCATCTTGCAAGAGATGATTCACTTGCCGGTTTTACTACATGTAAAAGAAAATAAGCTCAAGATGTATAATGTAAAGTCCTGTAACAGTGGATTTAGTATCTGGCATCTTTATGCTAAATAAAATGTTTCTATATGTTCCACAGGGGAAAGATGGCACTTGTGTCACAGCCCATATTATAATCATAGAATCACAGAACCATTGAGTTTAGAAGGCACTTCTGAAGGTCATCTGGTCAGACTCCTGGCTCAAGCAGGGTTACCAAGGGCTTACCAACTACTGTCACGGGCAAACCAGACTTGCCTCAGGAAGGTTAATTTAATTTATTGCCAATTAAAGTAAGATAGTGAGAAACAAAATCAACTTCTAAGCCCCTCTTCTTCCCAGGCTCAACTTCCAACTCTTCTACCTCCTCCCACTTGCAGAGGGATTGGGAATGGGCATTGTGATCAGTTCATAATGCTTTGTGTTTGCTGCTGCTTCTTCATCATACTGTGCTTCTGCTCCAGCGTGGAGTTCCTCCTATGGAACACAGCCTTTCATTAACTTCTCCAACATGGGCCCTTCCCACAGGCTGCTGTTCTTTAAGAACTGCTCCAGCATGGGTCTTTTCTACAGAGTGTAATCTTTCAGAAACAGACTGCTCCAGTGTGGGTCCTGTGGGGTCCCAAGTCCTGACAGCAAATCTGCTCTAGTGTGGGCTCCTCTCTCCATGGGGCCACAGCTTCTGCCAAGACCTTGCTCCAGCATGGAATTTCCATAGGCTGCAGCTTCCTTCAGGGCACATCCATCTGCTCTGGTATGGGATCATCCATGGGCTGCAGGTGGATATCTCCTCCACTGTGTGGACCTCCATGGAATGCAGAGGCATAACCAGCTTCAGCACAGTCTTCTCAAAAGGCTACTGGGGAGTCTGAGCTCCAGTGCCTAGAATACCTCCTTCCTCTCTTCACTGACCATGGCTGTTTCGTGCATCATTCTTCTCTCACAGCTGCTGTTGCATAGTGGTTTTCACCCTTTATTTATTTATTATGTTATCACAGAGGTGCCCCCAGTGTCACTGATTGTGTCAGCTTTGGCCAGCAGCAGGTCCATCTTAGAGCCAGCCGGAACCAGCCCTGTACAACATGGAGGCAGCTTTTTTGTGTCTCCTCACACAAGCCGCCACTGCAGCCTCCCTGCTACAAAAGCCTTGCCATAGAAACCACATGCAAACAGAAAGAATCTGGAGTAAAATACAGAGTGGTTCATTCCAGTCCTAAGATGGCCAAGCAAAATCGCCTTTTCAGTTCTGATCCCTACTATACTCAATGACATGGCAAAAGTGATAAACATTTTAGAGATGTCAAGGATGATAACATATTTTCAAGAAAGGGGTTTAGTATTTGTGCTTGAGAAGGTTATTCAAAAGTAAACATTTTTAGATGCACACATACCCTTTTTTTATGTACCATGGTATATTTTTATATTTGTAATCCAAATGCACATGTAACTTACTCCATGGTTTGTCCCAGTATTTCAGTGGTGTAATTTACAAAGTAAGGATTTATCCTAAAAGATAAGTTTGTCCATCTTTAAGACAAGAGAGACATCTTCAGTCTGATTTTCCCCACTGAGACGTGATAAAGAATGATCTTTGCGAATACTTTGTATTCTTACATTTTATCTTTACAAATAATGAATCCTAACAAATACATCTGCAAATATTATATACATCTGTAGGTATACACATCGGTGCAGTGGTAAAACCTGGCCCTTAGTGCTTAAAAAATACTAACATCCTAAAAGACAAAACTATAAAGATTAATGTAGATATCTGCAAGGACAATAAATCTCAATTGATATACGTAGGCATATTGTAAAGTAACCTTATCTGGATTTCTTTTTTTTTTTGTTAATTAGAATTTTTTACAAAGCTCCTATTAAATCTAGAAATGAAATGATGAGATTAGTAGAAACATGAGAACAAGAAACTGAAAATCAAATACCCTCAATAAAAAAAAAATATGCTTATGTAATTCCATGGGAATTTTTAAATGGAAATATTGAATAGATGTTGAGCAAAACCATACAGAAATATAAAGTCTAAAACAGTCCCCTTGAATAAGTTTTAGTAATTGCTTTGCGTAATAATTACTAGAAAAGTTGTTGGTTGCTTGGTTCATTGATGGTGTGGGGTTTTTTGTTTTATGTTTTTCATAAATGAGTGTCGTGGTTTAAGGCCTGCCACACAGCCCACTCACTGCCCCCCGCCCCCCCTCAGCTCCTGAAGGGATGGGGAAGAGAATCGAAAGAATACAACTCCCACAGGTTGAGATAAGAACAGTCTATTAACTA
>WYDI02018725.1:0-30896 GCA_009867235.2 Psittacus erithacus | reverse complement strand
TTGCTCTGACAATACAGTCTCTGAGCTGAGCTTTGTGAAACCATATTTCTTCATTTTTCCCCAACCTCAGTTATTTTTCTACAGGTATAGAGACAACCCTTCCCACAAAGATACTCTGAGAACATGCTCTTTTGATAAGATGCTCCAGGGGAGCCACTAATTCTCTGAACTAAAGTAATGCAAATGGCGCAGCTGTACTTTTTAAAGGATAACCTGAATCTATCTCACATGCTGAATAGTGCTTTGTACACTGCAGTAGGAATAGCTTATAAAACCTCAATTATTTGATTTTAGATATATAAATGAATGTGCACAGAAATGTGAAGTTAATATTTGTGGTATTCTATGGCGTGGGTGTAGTTTTAGCTTTGAAATCTTATCTAGATGATTTCTCTAGGCAAATCTGTTAACACAAGACTCAGTCAGATGCAGCAAAGAGCATAACCTCCTGACGAGGACAGACTGCATTCCTCTCTGATTTTTGAGGCCATGCATGTCAGTCAAGCTGCAGTTAGCTAGTAGCTAAGATAAACCAATTAATGCTACCTGAAAGGTAAGACAGCCCTAACTCTCTCATTTAGGTAAGTGGTCTGTATGCAGTAGTCTGTATAATCGAAGGAAGCATGTTTCTCCTATTAAAATGGTGGGTGTTAAAATACTTTGGTGATTTTGTTATATGTCAACCACAGCTTCACATGTAGTGTATTTATATGTATGTAAGGAATGTGTACATATGCTTCTCTGTGCATTCAGCACTAGTATAATGTTACTCTTACCAGCTGCTTAGCTTAGTGATACCAAGTATTTAAACCATGTCCTGAATGTACTTTTCCAGTCTCTCACAATCTCTTTGATAAATACAAAGGCAAACAAGAAATTTATATCAGTATAACAAGGACTGCTAATGCCTTTTCTTTGACATCTTTATTGAGACTGTCATTGGTAGACACCCAAAGTCAATATTCCTCAGGTGAAAAACATTAAATAAACTAATTACATTATCCAGTTTAATGAAAGAATATTTATATTTTTACTTCAGCTATTTCATAGACTTCAGATCAATTTTTCAAAACTCTGGTAAACAATAGTCTAAAAATAATTGTAGGAGCTATAAGAAATGAGCTCTAGCAGTAGCTGGTAGGTAGTGAAGCAAAGGGGACTGATTATTTCTTGTTAATCTCTTTTTATTTTTTTCTCTGACTTCTGATGATAGTTATAAAGGTGCATTTTTTTCTTAGAAGCTTTATATGTTTTGATGGGATATGTTCTTATTCTCAAAGCAGCTTTTGAAATTAGTTTATGGAACTTTTAAAATTTCTTTTGTTTGGGGTTTTTTCTCCCCTTATTTCATAGATTCATAAGTTCATACTTTGCTGAGGATTTGAGAGGTTTCTGCTAAAAAGTAATTAATTCAAAGGTCTTCCTAAAACGTCCATTGTTACTCCTAGAATGTTTTTATGCTTTCTTTATCCTGTATGCCCTTAAAGAGCAATCACCATTCTGCTTCCTTCACTTTTCTTCCTGTCTGTTTCAGCTGCACAAGAAAGTAATGAGCTCTTGCCTCAATGTTGTCATTATTATTCTCCTATGCTGGGAATATGGTTGCAAAATAGAAGCAGCTGCCTAGGTGACAAATGCTGTGTAATGTGTGGTGATCAAAGATATATTTCAGCCTAATGAACAACTGTATTTTCAGAGTTCAGCATTTTCCAAATCACTGGTATTTTCAACTAGAAGATCATGGAAAATGTGTTTCTCAGAAACACCACTGTACACAAAATATAGCCATAATGTTTATGTAAGTCCAGTCAAGCTACCACTTTATGTTTAGGTAGGAATGCAGGGACTTTGAAAATGATCAGGACAGCCTTATTTGGGATCTCAACTGCAGTCTACTCAGCACCTTCAGTAAGTCTTTAACTGGCAGACATGAAAACCAGAAGAGCTGCAGTAGGTCTTCTGAGTGCTTAATAAAAGGATTATTGTTTACTTTGTTAGTGTCTTAGAGGTCGCATTATATTGGCGATGTGAGAAATAAAATCAGGAGAGAGAACAAATAAAAGTATCAAAATAATGTGAGCTCTGTGAATAACTCCAATAAGAAGCTGAAATCCCTCTGTGAAAATAAAGCCATCTGTGTTATTGCTGCCACAAATACCGAGTCTGAAAGTAACCTAGAAATTCCAGGCTATTTAGTATCTGAATTACTACTGAATCAATATATTTCTTCCATCAAAAGAAAAATATTCACTTTTTGTTAAGAAAATAAAGAATCTTACAAATATGCATAGAAGCAATATAGGAGATTTGCCAACAGACATATCTTAACTCTCTACTTCTTTGAGCTTGAAGCCTTTCAGTAGTAGCAAGCAATGAATCTAGACAACTCCACCTGTATGCTCAAGAAAAGCCATGCAAGTCCCAAGAACACAGAAATCCACTGTTGCAATGGTGCAGCGTAAGTATAAAAGATCAAATGGCAAATTAGCAGCTTGATAATAACATGAAACTATAGTATTCTATCAAGCTAGTGAAGGTTATACCAGACATACGCGTTATTGCAGGAAGAAAATACTCAAGGGGCCCAGATAATCAGAGCTTTTACCATATAACGTGGTAAAAACTAATGGAGATCAGAGTCTGTGAATGACAGATGGAAAACTGCTGGTAAAGACAAAAAGTGAATCCTGACTTAAAGCTTTTCACAGTACACCATTAAAATGCATCTTTGGTATGTTTAGGCTATATTATACCCACATCAGTAAGGAATATACTTTTTTTTCTAGGTGAATGTTTCTCTAGTATTTTCTACAGTAACTTTGGATCTCATTCAACACTGAGCCGCAATGATTTTTTGGCACCTCCAACTAGTAACTAATGAAAGTGGCAGAACTGGCAGAAAGTGTACGTACTTTAACTTTTGACTTTGAATCTTGTATGGCTCCAGAAAAGGCAGTTTTGTTAATTCCCATCTATTTTCAATTGTTTAAACATGAAGTTTAATCTTCAGGTAGGAAAATATAATAGAGAATGAGCAGTATTCATTTCAGAACATTTTGAGTGGTGAAGAAGATCTCAAGATTCTTGAGTCTCTGACAAATATAAAAATTTTCAGAGCAAAGTGCTCTCAATATAGTCCTCAATCTGTTTAGAATTTTTAAGGCAGTTGAATTTACATTCAAAACATTATTTTTTTTTTAGCTAACTGAACTGCTTTCTGAAATGATGTACTGTCAGGTAAAACTGATGGACAATACCTT
This sequence comes from Psittacus erithacus, assembly GCA_009867235.2. Classification (NCBI taxonomy): domain Eukaryota; kingdom Metazoa; phylum Chordata; class Aves; order Psittaciformes; family Psittacidae; genus Psittacus; species Psittacus erithacus. The sequence continues at coordinate 27,636 of WYDI02018725.1, read as the reverse complement.
TCTTAAACATGACATAGGATGCTCATACATATATAGGGGGACATCTGTTAGGGCTAAACAGAAATGTGGGCATCAAGAAGAATAGCTTTTACAACAAATGTGCATTAACACTTCAGTTCCAGTTTGCTTCTCGTTCATTAACCTATCCATTGTGAATCTAAACATACATTTTTCTTCCACATTTATATAGCAATTAAAGATTTCCCAATTAATTTATCGACATTATTATGGAACACTGTCTAGGTCCGCCTACACCTGTAACATATAAATGATTCCATAAGCAAGAAATTAGCACCCAAATAGTTCTTGATGTTACTTGAAACAGAAAAACTGCTGTTACTGTTTTTTCTTTTTCCTGAATATACCAGGTTGTTGTGAACCTTTTTAGCTTATGCTAAGCTTTATTTTTATGAGTGTTACCTTATTTCAGTGAAGAGTTTTTTCTTAACCCCATGCCTTGTATCATAATATACTGGACTTGACTTTTTCATTCTTTAAGATCAGTTTCACCTAGCCAGGAAAATGTAACCAGCTTTTTGTTGGCAGTGGATAGCAACTTTTTTTTTTCCATTTTCATGAATAAAGACGTCAGGAAATAATTTAATACTACTACTTCTAAAAATATAGTTTAGTAATCTTATGCCAGACTCAGAACGTGAAACCAGATGCAGCAAGCCTTAGTAATGTTGCCTGAAAATTAATGAGACACTGAAAACTGAAGAAGTTTTTTGATTTCTAGCAAATAGAATCTGCCATCCAAAACTGAGGGATCAGGGTAATAAAATTCCTTAACTGTGAGTAAGACAAACAATTTGAGACAGTTTGGGATAGAAGAAACTAAATTTTAAATGAAAGATTGACAGAAAAATGTACCACTTTCATTGCAACGTCTTCTATTGATTAGTTGGCCATCTTTACTGTTATGCAGCGTTTATAAACTACAGTCAGTAATCATACTCTGCATATGAATGTAAACATTATAATATGTACATATTGCAACACTCCAAACTAACTGTATAATGATTTTTAATTTCAGAACTGCATCATTTATAAAATGCCTGCAATCAGATCCAGTTTAATCGCCTCTGTGTAAGCACACTATAGTTTCTTATATCAGGTGTTTTGCCTTTTAAATTAGTAATTAAGTTTTAAAATAATTCATAGAATCATTGAATGGTTTCAATTGGAAGGGACCCAGTTCCTTGGGTTAGAGGGGAACTAGATCGCAAAGTTCCAACCCCCCTGCCATTAGCAGGGACACCTTCCACTAGACCAAGTTGCTCAAAGCCCCGTTCAACCTGGTCTTGCACACTTCTAGGGATGGGGCATCTACAGCTTCTCTGGGCAACCTGTGCCAATGTCTCACCACCCTCACAGTAAAAAATTTCTTCCAAATTTTGACTTATTTAATTAGTATCACTGACTGTACATCATCCCATGCTCCTCATCAGATAGAATTCTTCCCTGTCATTAGGGCTAATATTTAAAAGACAGTTATGTGAATTTCAGATCAAAAAGAGTTCAGATCATCAGCATATACAGCTATTATCATGTGCTTTCAATATATGTTTTTAATTCACATATAATTGCTAGTAATTGCTTGTCAAAAGCTGAGTATGACTGCAAATAGATTTTCTGAGGTGTACCTTTGTCTGAGAAGGTGTCCAGTTTCTTCAGCTGTTTTGTTTGTTTGGAGGTGGGGTTTTTTGTCAAAAAAATGAACATACAAAATTTTGGCATGACTGATAATAATTAAATCACTTTCTAAAAAATCATTTGTTGCTGGTTCATCTTGATATCAATCATCAGCAAATATTTCATCATATCCAGAAAGTTTAGTGATTTCTGGAGCCTGAGATATGCTTTCCTGCTTTAAACACATCCTTTCAGTGTTAAATCCAAACTACTGTGGCTTGGCACACAAACTCAGTAATGTGAGTCAATGATGATGAACATTTTCGGAGCAGTGTCCAAATCCAAGCTGACCCAGAAATCTCCACTTCATGGTAGAAACAATTCTATGTATATTTAATATTCAGTTCACATAGAAATCAAATTCTATAAATATATGGTATAGATTTTTTTTCTATGGCAGATGATCCATGATTTCGTAACGTGTTACACAATTATGGAGTTTCTAAGACTTTTTAATGCAACATACGGCCACTGGTAAAAAAAGTCACCTTAAAGAACATTTCTTACTATGCTGCCTGATGAAGTTTCTTCCCACTAATCTTTTTCATTATAAAAATAATATTTCCATTATTATTTTAGTGCCTTAGCCTTTCTGCAGGTACCTGTGCATACAATATTATTCTAGAATTATAGGTTCAGTGGAGCAATATTTGTTACCCCTTAATGCAGAATTCACACAGGCCTAAGCATCTGCTCCCAAAGAACCCTTTTCTGGGTCAACACCTAAGGGAGGCATAAAGGTCAAGATGAAAAGGAGATTAATGAGGGACCAGTACTCCACAGGAATTGAAGGAAGTTACACTTAATTGGAACCTAAATTAGCCATCCTTACATCTTTTTGCATGCTTTTAAACTGGAAAAGGTTAAGAGGAGCAGCAGATGAGGAAAGTTGACTGCAAAATTAATGAAAACACACAAATGTCTAGGTGATCAAATGATACAGGCCAGTGCTCAGTAGGTTCAAACTGTGGGTTTAATTAGCAGCAACTGTGATAACAGGCAAGAGAAGAAAGCTGTGGTTTTTTTCCTAATCACTGAGTTTGGATTTATGTACATAGTACATGGTGTTTTATAGAAAAATAACCACAAATCCTGGATACCAAAACTATCAAGGTTGCATAGATAAAGCTTCTTACACTGCTGTGAAATTGCAATACAAGTCTCATCTTCTAAGCATTCTACAGTGAGTCAATAGAGCAACAGGCCTATGACAACTAAAAGTGAGGTCTCACTCACCTGACTTCATATGTTCTTGAATGTTGGTCCTAAACCTAGGAGGAAAGAACTGAATACAAGACATCTGAAAAACTCTGCAAAGTTGTGCACAGATAGATATCATGGTCTAACTAGTGTGTTGCATATCTTACACCTTGGATTTAGGTAAGAAATACTGTCGGATCCCCTTGGATCATAATGCAGAGCAAAGAGAGGATCTACAAAAGTATCAGACTTTTTCTGGTTCAGCTTCTTACCTTTTCTACTAATTAATACAGGAAATATTTCCCAGAAACTGACTGAATTAATGTAGACTCCTACCTACATTCAATATTTCTATTTTAAACAACATTTGAGAAGACTACAGAACACCCATGGAAATCTTCTTAAACAAACATTCCAGAGACAAGTCTGAGGGTTAAAGCATCCAAATACCAGCTGGGAGCAGGGGAAGCAATTCACTTAAGAGTGTAACTGGAGAGGAAGGATCAAGGAATATGACATGCTCTGCTACGGGTAATGCAGCTATTAACTGGCCAGTGTCTAGGAGTAGCATTTTATTAACAGGACTGTCATATGCTTCAGCAACATTGTAACTGTCATTATAAAAAATGGGGAGGTCCGCATTAAACAGTTTTGTAGATTAAGACAAACTGGAAATAAGCAGTCAGGAGGATTTCAAGTGCATCAGTTTTCCCTGCTAGGAAGAGGTTGGAGATACGTAAACTTTTCACAGATGCTGTGTGCATATTTCTGCTCAAGTTGGACGCTATATTTTATTAGAGACTTTTTTTCTTTTTCCCCACAGATTTTTAAATACAAGCTACTAAACCTGAAAGTTTTTTAATTTAATCTAGTAAGGAAAAATGAAAACCTGGAAGGCCTTCTAGCATTGATTATTATACATTGGCACTCTAATAACCCTCAGCAATAACTAGAATAATAGTAGCTAAGACTAAGCTCTGGAAGCTACTTTAAAGAAACATCCTAAATGATGGGCTGCAGAGATTTGGTTCAGACACTGAAATATGCAGCCTCTCTTTTGTGTGCATTTCTTCTATCAGTTTCTTATTTGTCAGCCAAGAACTTAAGCCTCCACTGCATTAACATGCTGTTTTGTAATTCTGACTTGTCTAGTTTGTGATACTCTTAATCGGATCTGGCAAGCGTAAAGTATGTTCCTTTCTGAAAGCAGCACTTATCAGTAAGGTGTTTTCCAGATCAGCTTTTCAGAATACTTGCAAATTAAAAATGAAATAAGTTTGTGAAACACTGAAATTGGAGTAAATTTTCCAGCACACTAGAAAGTCATATCTGGGGCACGTTTCTCACAAACAGGTAAAAGGGAAGTTCACTCTTTGCAAGTCTTGACCAGTGATCGTCCACCAAACTGAAGAAATGAGACAGAACAATAAACTATAATAATGCTTCTTGCACAGTAGGACCACTTTGAGGAGGGGTGGGTGTACTACCTGGTTTTGAACCTGCTTAATATTTGCCAGTCAAAACCAAACTCTTCATTTTCTGTTCTTATTACAATTCAAAAAGAGAAAGAAAAAAAATAGAAGAAAATAGAAAAAGTAAAGATAGTTCAGTAAAATTAAAAGAAAAACACTTTTTAATAATTTAAAAGGTTAACGTGTTCTTTTAAGCTGCTTGTTGCCTAATGTTAAGTGCACAGAGGCCCTTTGGCTTTGCTGTTCCATATTCAGTACTTCATTATTGAATTTAAATGTAATTTGAGTAAGGATATACTTCTGTTTCAGATAGTCTTATCATATTAACTGATTAAAATTTTAAAAATAGTATGCTTTCATGTGCTAACTGTAGAAGCATTTCATAAAAGACATGGTAAACACGATCTGCATATTCTGAAAACCTCCACATTACAGAATGGGCATTCCAAGCCCCAGAAAGGAAAAAGTGCGGAATGAATCTCACAGAGGCTTCCAGCATACCATGAGTATATCCAGGAGTCAAACCCAAGTCTGGCATTCACAGTAAATTACTTCAAGTTAGGAGAAAAAAGGAAGTTGAGACTTATGTGTCTCTCATCACGTCCCTCATCACGATGTCTCTCTATCACAATTTAGTACTCCAGCTGTTGATCTAATGAGACAAATTATTTTAATCCCACATCAATGTAAATTATGTTTTTCTCATGGCAAACAACATGACAGGAAGAAGACTATTACTCCTAGTTCAGTTTTGGTCACCTTAATTTCTGCTCAAAACTTTCCCTTTACTTTGCACATTACAGTCAGGAGTGGCAATACTCTGTGAACCATTCATCCAGTGATTGCCTTGTGTGTTTCCCCTGGAATTATCTTTTCAGCGTGTAAAATATACCTATGTTTTTTCACATCTGTACTTTTTTTGCAACAAGCCAGTCCTTCCTGATTGTCTTTGTTGATCAGAGTACAGCTTTTTTCATATCCTCAAACCTTTTCCTTACTGTCAGGAAGAAGACAACTAAAATGCATGATGTAATCTGAAAGTCAACACTAATAGGGATCTAAAGGAAAAACTTTAAAATCAGCTGTTCAAGAACACACAGCTGCATCAAACTGTAAATGAACACAGATTCCTTGGAAATAACCCAGAATGTCAGAAATGTCCTTTGCATTACTTTTGGGGTACACTGTTTCATATTCTTTCTCAGTATCTTTCATTGGAAGGTACATATTTAAAGAATCTTTTTAAAAAGAAATTTCTAGCCCTTTTTCTTTCCCTAATCATGTACTTGATATATTGATCATGGAATCATCTTAAAGTTATCTGCTTGCATGCAACTGAGAGCTTGTTTAAGAAAACAAATATGAACTACATGGATTCAAAATATAACCTGAAATGACCACGAAAAGATTTCCAGAAAAGAATTTAACATGGCCACATTATTCTTTGTATGGAAATACCCAGTGATAATAAATATAGCTCCTCAAAATACTTTCCCTGTTGTAAATGAAAACAGGCTATAACCATTCTATCAACAAGAACAGGAAAGTCCATTTTTATCATGGTGAACATTCCTGAACAGTTTTCTACAGCATTCATCTTGCTTTTTCTTGCTTTTTCTTCTTTTTTCAGTGGAAATCAGTGCTGGTTTTCGCGTCTGATTTCCCTGAGTACCTCAGGGGAGGTTCAGATGGGAATCTTGTACTTATCTCTAGCAAAAAACAGTACTTTATTTCTCAAACTGTTCATGTGCCGCCTCTCTTTTTAGCACTGATAATAACAGGAAGGAAAATTCTCAAGCCCATCTCTCCCCCAGGAAGCTCAGTACTTACCTATAAGACTAAGTGGTAAAGGTTTGCCCTGCCACAACATACTTTAATAACATCGCACCACAAACTACTTTGTAATTGTCAAAAGTGGAATAAAACTGAAAGGAAGCAATTGTTTAGTGATTGAAGAGGGAAACTGCCAACAGCATTAAATAGAAATGTTTAAGAGAAAATACACATTAATCTACATTAGTCCACATTTGGCTCTTTCCTTGTCTTCTGTACATATGTCAGTATAGGTGTACCCTTTCTGTTTAGTATCTCCTGCTTTTTTAAGGAACACAGAAGCAAACAGAAAAATAAATGTTTCTACACCTTCTGAAACAAGATTCTTCAAGTACAGGATAACAATTTACAGGCATAGAAAGCAGGTGGTGAAAGAGACACCACTGTGCAACTATTGTCCTGTGAAACAGATCCATATTGTACTTAGCTGTACTTTTCCCATCAGTTTTAACCCTATTAGAAAAAAAACCCAAAAACAAACACCTGTGGTTTTGTTTTGTTTTGTTTTGCTTTTTACATTTGCTTGCCTTATTCAAAGCCATTAGTAGGATTTATTATTGAAATCATTGAATAATTGATTATAGAATGGAGTATACCAGTATGCTATGGTAATTACCTTCCATAACGTAATTTATGACTGTTACTCCAGTGAACTGTTGCAGACAACTAAAAAAATAAAAGGAAAAAGAATATCTGTAAAATGTCAATTATAATTTAAACAAATACGTACTCTGGACAGATCTACTGAAAAGACATTTGACTGGTTGTTAATAATAATAATACTCATGCAGGTGGAAGTTTTATTCTGTATTTTCCTGTTGGTAAAAATCTTGCCTCCAATGACACTGAGTTGGGAATATGGTTCAGATGCTAGAGTTTTGCTCATGGATTGGATGAGATAATCTATCTGAAATTTTGGAAGATAAAAACTATCATCTTACTGTTTTGCTTGAAATTATCTTCACAATAAGTGTGATTAGGAAACCCGGTAATCTTTTCATTTTCTGTTATCTTCTACACTTCACTGACCCTTAGTCCTTTTTCAAGGTTTAGCAGAATCTGTAATATAGTATTAAGCTATGAGCAGCTTTGTGTTCTAAAGTGTCCAAAGGGCATCTTTTTTTATAAGCTTTCTTAGTGGGTGCTCCAGGGCATGACATCCTTCAGTTGTCAAAAATAACTCATTCTTTCTTTTGAAAGAAATATATTTTGCAAGCTCAGGGCAGTCTTAAAATTTTCCCTTTATGCTTCCAGCCTTTTAAAGTTTTGATCTATTTTAACAGTCACTTAAAGATGATGTTTTATTAATTTTGTACAAAGCAATATATAAAAAATATCATTGTAGTCCACATAGACTTGAATTTCTCATCATGCGGAAAAATTCAGGCTAGCAAAAGGTAAAACAAATGCAAAAACATGTACAACAACTGGATACCAGAAACAAGAAGAGAACTACGACTAAGGAGTGGAGGCTGGGAAACAGATGGGTGTACTATAGGAAATAGGCATAAAGGGTAAAATAATGTATTGAAAGAATGAAAATATTCTTTCCATTAAACTTGTGTTCACATTTCCTATTGCAGAAGCCAGAAGACCTTAACAGAATGTCTATAGTGAGATGTAGGTCCATGTTAAGACATATATGCATGTCTACAGATGATCTAAGTGTATAAGTTGTACTACTGAGGTAATTAAGTCAATACAGTCAATTGAAGCTAAAGGAGGATTCAATGCACTGTAGACAATACAGGTGCAAGCACAGCTAAGTTAGTGCCCTGTGAAACACATAAGAACATTGTGTGTGGTTTCCACCTACTATCCTGGAAAGGTACTGGCCTCTTTTCTTTCCTAGTAGATTTGATCACCTGTCACTTATTTTCAGAAGCGAGGCTGGAGAATTCCCTTTAAAGGAATGTATTTTTCAATGGCCAACAGAATTGCATGTATGCAACCTCATTCATATCTCGTCCTCAGTGCACTTTTATTTATTTCCTCCTTGTATCACTGGGGATGTGTGTGGGGGTGTTGTGTGGGGGTGTTTTGTGTTGGTTAGGTTGTTTGGTTTTTTTCTTAAAAAAACCCCAGTGTGTAAGAGCTTTGTATATCTGGGGCAAGACCTATTATGAGTAAAAACTTCAGGAGATAAGGCTGATTCTTAAGGTTAATTCACAACTCCCAGAACAGGGAGTCTGTTTACTGGGGTCAGGCAGGTTGCAGGCCGGATATTATAGAGTTTCCAAGCAATGCATAAGCAGTCTGTTTGCTGTTTTGACCCAGGTCTATTTGGCTCAAAGTTTTGTGGGAATTGTCAAGATTTAGGAACAACCCAGGAGACAGAGGACTTGGCTGTCCCTTTCTGGGGAAGCTGGTTTAGTAGAAGGAATACAGAGAAGCAGTACAAGATCTCATCTCTGAAATGAGAAAAAGGCCTTTTTATACAATCAGTCATTTAAAAATAGCTGCTCCACAAGGATCAACAGGTTTCCAGTTTTCTAGAGTTTAGCACATGCAATAAAAATTTAGACACTGTGTTGCATGGCAGAAAGGTATCTACAGTTCGCATTTTTTGATGCTGCATACAGGAGAATAAATAGTGCACAGATGCTAACTAAAGAGATGTAGAGAGAAGGAAAGCTGTATTGGTAAATATCAGGGTTAAAGAATTAATTTCATTTTTAATCTATTTATGAGATCAATAGCATTCTGTGATGGGCATCTCAAATGGTTAGTTTAATCAATCAAGCAATAATAATATATCCAATACCGTAAGATTCATGGTGTCACTCTATAGAATCATAGAATGGTTTGGATTGGAAGAAACCTTAATGATCACCTAGTTCCAAACCCTCCTGCCACAGGTAGGGACACCTTCCACTAGATAAGGCTGCTCAAAGCCCCATCCAACCTGGCCTTGAACACTTCCAGGGATGGGGCAGCCACAACTTCCTGGAGCAACCTGCACCAGCACCTTACCACCCTCATAGTAAAGAATTTCTTAATAATATCTCGCCTAAATCTCCCCTCTTTCAGGTTAAAGCCATTTTCCCTTGTCCTGTCAGTATATACAGTTATAAAAAGTCCCTCTCCAGCTTTCTTATAGGCCCCTTTTAGGTACTGGAAGGTTTCTCTAAGATCTTTGCAGAACATTCTTTTCTCCATCTCTCCCTCTCTCTCTGCCTCTCTCTGTCAAAAGCAAATGGTGTGAAAGAGAAAACAAAAAGAACAAGGATCTCAAGGTTCTTCACTCAAAGAATATGAATAAAAATTTCTATTTTGTAGAAGAAAAAACCTTCCTCCTTCCCTCATGAAAATCAACCAAAATCTTAAAGAAAAACATCTTCAATTTGCATTCCTTTGTTTTTTTTTTCCCCTCCTAGGGTTTTACTGTGAAGAATTGGAAGTTTTCCTACTTTGGGAAAAAATGTTATTTTGCAAATTATTAGTTTCAGGGACTTGAAATTAAGAAATATAATATTTTCCAAAAGGAGGAATGTAAATACTCTACACAATATATAAGGTGAATAGAATGTAGAAAGGAAGAAAGAGTCACAATTTGAAAACAGTGGTTTTTATGGTTGCTGACTTTAAGAAAAAGAAGCCAGTTTGAATTTGTTCCATTATTAATGGATTAATAATTAAATGAAGAAAATTTAAATTGCTACGTTTCATTAATTTAATTTTATCTGTTGGGATTTCTTTTCAAACTTCATATATCTTTATGTTGTCTATAAATTGAGTTAGTTACACAGTTTGAGTTTCACTTAAGTATACCTTCAAGCAGAGCCAGCAAACAAGCGACTGTCATTAGAGCAAACTTCCTGAAACTGCTGCTAAAATACTAGACCAATAATCAGGTTTCATTCAAAATGACAGTTACAAAAAGAGGTCTTGACACAACATTTTAGTCTCTTTTTATTAAATCAGAAATCTGCTGTTGTTATAAGAACTTAGTGTAGAAGACAGAAATATTGTTTGGTGCTAAGAGGAAAACAGAGTGACAAGTGATGGATATTGTGGCAGGTCTTCTAAGAGGTTAATGCTATTGAGTTTTTTCACTTAAAAAAACCAACCAAACAAACAAGGGAAATTGCCCCTTAACAGATTGATGAAAGTTATAACAAGACTGTAGTTGCATGAAAAAAGGCATGATTAGTATTTTTTAATTGTCAGAATTCTTGTTAAAAATGGTATCCAAAACAAATCAGCAGAACAAATTTTAGATTCCTCTTTCTCTTCACTAAGTAAGTTCAGAATAGGGTTGGGGTAACTAACTCAGAGCTAGACAACAGACTTTTAGATACACACAGTTAGGCAAAATTATTTCACCCTCATACAGTGGAACAATCTGTAGAAGATATGACTCAGCTTTCTATTTTCCTCACTGGGATTTCCTAAGCAGCTGATTTCAGCTCACTCAACATCTCTTCTATCTGCAGCCAAGAACTCCCTAATATTACAATTATAAACCAGAAATAATGCATAATTTTTGAATCAATGAGAAGTAAATTACCAAATAAAAATAAGATATTTAGGTGAACCTAATTAATGCAACTTCATGATGTGTTCATTTGTTTATGGAATATTCATCATGAAATCTAGCAAAATTATAATTTTTAACTAACAAAGTGGGTTGGCACATACCTTGAACGATGGCATAGAAAGTGCAAGAATTTTTCCAGGCCTTTGGCAGTACATATTTTTCAATTTTACACCTTCATCTAAGATAAATCTTTCTGCCTCACCATCCCAGAAGGACACAGAATTCATTAATACTGAATGAACCTCCTACTCTTTCACTTCCCTAGAGTTAATCAGCAATTTCTGCTAAGTCATTTCTGGACAGTTTAAAAAAATGTTGAGTATTTGCTGGGAGACAGCTCAAACACTTGGATTTCTTAGTCTGTTTCCATGTCTGTGTGATTGATGATACTGATCTTAAAGGAGAGAGAAAGGAACACACTCAATCTCTCTGATGTATTTGCAGGGGGGCTGCAAAATAGCATTTGGTAATGCATGAGCTGTTAGCAGCTTGTCTGCCTATTTTGAACTATCTCCTTTCACTCTGAGGGAAGATTTCTTGGATTTGTGGCTTTGCAAAGGTAACCTGTCTCTCAAGAAGTAAAATCAATTACTCCTGGGTTTTTCATTGTCAGTATTGTTTTGTTGTACTGGATTTTATTTATTCTCTATTTCAATAATATCCTTTTAATGTACTTAACATCCTTTAATATTTGCTTAATTGAAACCCAATCCAAACACACAGGCAATGCAAATGAAAGTTTTTACTTTTGCAAGCATCATTTACAAGAATAATAGTCGCAAAATTGAATCAGTATTTGTTTAGCGAATTAATCTCACCAAATTTTATTACAAAAATTCTTTACTGGTAACAGTAATTTTAAAACATTGTGTATTTTTATAGCCCGCCTCTAGAAAATATACATCAGGAATATGTCTGTTCATGAAAGGGCTTCTGTCCAGAGTATGCCAAATATGACAAAACTTATATTCCAGTCATGGAGCAGGATCATGCCCATGTTCTTGCCTGTCAGGATAGGCAGGCTAGATGCAACAAGTTTCATTTTGCCAGGAATTCTTAATCCTATGTTCTGTTAGTCTGAATCTATCTTAAATGTAAGAAGTATAACTAACAAGACAAAAAATAAGGCACTGTAAAGCATTCTTCTTGTGGCTGAAGTTCTTTGTTAGTGTGAGGGCATTTGCAGTAGAAGTGGTGACATGCAATAGTGCTGAGAAAGAGAAAAAAAGATTCAGAAATAGAAATATCTGGATTAGTTTTTCTTAGTATTTTTATTTATTTATTTTTATTGGCTGGGCCAGGATGAAATTTCCATGAGACACACAATATACAGAATTCTGCTTTTCACAAGTCCTCAAGCAGAGAGAGCTGCCTCAAAAACAACGTACCTTAATTAAGGAAAGTCTTTAGAAAGAGGCTGTTTAAATAATTAAAATAGCTAACACGGTTGAGAAATGAGTTCTATTGACACTTGCCATTTATTTTTAATCTATTCAAAGTAATCAAATATTTAAAAGAAATTACTTTGTAAAACCTAAAGGAGAAGAATTTGTAAAAATATTAATTGGAAAGGTGGTTTTTTGTTTGTTTTTTTTTATAATTATAACCATGAGAAAAGGGCAATACTGCCAAATGATGAAATGAGTATGGTAGATACTTAAAATGAATAACAGGAGTATCTGATCCTGGCAAAAGTATTTAACAGCATTCAAGTAAACAAAGTCTCATAAGGACTTACGTGCTATGTCTTTACATTTTACTGTTGTAACTGTAGCTATAGGAAAAATGCATTATTTTGATTAGACTGCATTTGATTAGCAGAAATATTTAGGACTATAAAGAATATGTTTCATTTGTAGCAAGGTAAAAATATATTGCCTTGTTACAGGCTAGTTCTGATACATCAGCTGATGCTCAGAACTGGATTGAGCCTCATTAGCAGTATTAGCATGTCCATCCACATTGGCATGTGAGAACAGGAGGCAGATGAATAAAGCTGCTTTAGTTATCTGTATTTATTTGCATTGTGCCACACAAGCAGACCTGAAACATGAAAGAAGTGGTACATTACTGTTGGTTAAGGTTCTCTTACTGTGAAGGAATCGAGATAACAATACAGCATCTTGATGAAGGGAACAAAACTTGCTGAATTTATATTTTTTTTTTCTGTGAACTATGTAAAGGTTTAAAAAATTATTCCCATTCCCACCTAAAAACAAAGAAAGTCCTGTAAACGAAAATGTGAAAAATAGAAGGTATTGACATAGTGGATTTTTAGCATAACAATGTCCTTAGAAAAATTTCTTTCTTCTGTTCTAAAGGAAACAACTGTATATGGTAAAAAGAGTATTTAGAAACTAAAAAGGAGCCACCAAAAATCCCCAAGGTGACTGATTTTTTCAGTTGTTTATTTGCAGTTTGGAACCCTGTAGGATTTTTTACATCTTGCGGGGCAGAAAAGCCAGTGCTGTAGCCTTGGATTGTGCTTGTGTACAGCCTTGTGGTATGCTCATTGTGGATATACTACATTTTTATGAAAACCACTAAAGAATTTGCACTGGCAATTCCTGTCATGCAACATACTGATGATGGAAGTAATGAATATAGAGATACTGACAACCTATGTAGTTTTAATTATACCTTCATGCAATCACTTTCCCCCCATTGGTTGTACTTTATGTTCTTTTTTGTTGCTATAGCAGCTCTTTTCACAGTTAGGAATTTCTCACTTTCATATCCGAAGGCCCTTCCCATATTGCTCATGGAACTAATATAAATGTATAGTATGTGTATGTAAAGATGATAAATGAGGAGATATACCATGCTTGCAAACTGGGAGGCTCCCAGTTTGGTTTGAAGTTTCATTAGGGAAATAGAGGTAGTGAAATAATTTGGTTACAAAGGTACCACATCATTTCACCACAGTTTTATAAAGCTAGGCATTCATCTTGCCTAATAATTACCACCGAGGAGCTGGAGTCAGGAATTGTCTTTTGTTTGTTTGTTGTCATCTGTGTCACTTACTTTGTTACATTAAGATAAGCAGTTTAATCTGTATTTTGTTTGTCCATGTAAAATATTGCCTTGTTTTACACTGTTGCACATTGTAATCATAGTCTGTGACATAGTGTATATCCCTTATCTAACTGATAATGCAGAAGAGAAGTACTAATATGATGTGCTAAGAAAATAATATATTCACCTTGTTACACAAGCCAGAACAGTGCCTTTGTGAATAGTTTCTCCATTCCTTCAAGATCTACTTTTTTTTCTCAAGTGAGATCATTCTTTTTCCTTTCAGCTACGCTTTATGTTGATATGCTTTATAATTTTAATGTTTATAATCTGTGACCAGTTTTCATTTAACATATCAGGCACCTTCAGAATTTTGTGGTACTTCTATTTGTCTTTATCTTGCAGTATTTCATCCTTAAGATAGCAAATTGTGTTATGCTTTCTTCTAAAAAACAAATTGCATTATAGGTGCCTGAGTAAAAAGCCACTACCTCAGTGATTGATACTAATGACATTTTAATCTTATCTTTAAAAGAGAAGATTGGTTGATGTCATTCATTGGCTGGTGAGAAGCTCAGCATGGCCTGGCAGTGTGCACTTGCAGCTCAGAAAGCCAGACATATACTGACCTGTATTAAAAGAAACATGACCAGCAGGCTAAGGGAGGTGATTCTCCCCCTCTACTCTGCTCTTGTTGAGACCCCACCTGCAGTACTATGTTTAGTTCTAGGCCCCCAACAAAAGAGAGATGCGGACCTGCTGGAGCAAGTCCAGAGGCCACAAAGATGATCAGAGGGCTGGAGCATCTCTCCTATGAGGGAAATTGACAGAGTTTGGCTTGTTAAGCCCAGAGAACAGAAGGCTCAGGGGAGACATTATATGGATGTTATATGGGGTCTTCTAGTACCTAAAGGAGGCCTACAAGAATGCTGGAAAGGGAGTTGTCCAAGGGCATGTAGTGATAAGATGAGGAGGAATAGCTTTAAACTGAACACGGGGAGATTTATATTAGATATAAGGAAGAAATTTTTCACTATGAGGATGCAGAGATACTGAAACAGGTTTCCCAGAGAAGTTGAGGCTGCCCCATCCCTGAAAGTGTTCAGGGTCCAGTTGGGTGGGCCTTTGAGCAACCTGGTCTAATGGGAGATGACCCTGCCCATGGCAGGGGGTTGGAAATAGATGAGCTTTATGGTCTGTTCCAACCCAAACCATTCTATAATTCTATGATTTATGGCTGATACCTCAAAGACCAGGACATTTCCAAAGAAGTAATATAATATGCAGCAGAAAAAACATGACCATGTCTTCACACTTAACCAGGTAATCACTTTTTTTGTCATCTCTTATTTCTTTATCTTTATCTTTTAAATTATTTAGCTTTTTTTTTTCTCACTGACAATAGGAAACAGTACAGAAAACATAATTGATAAAATATAAATGTATAATAACAATTTTTAATAAGATACCCAAGAATTATCACATCCAATATGTGGTTGCTAATGCTGAGAGCAATGGATAAGCCCTTTAAAATCATATCTTCTCTTCTCACGTCACTCATTCAGCAAGTTTCTTATAAAGCTAATTACTGCTTAATTTACTGAAAACTGAATAGCAGGAAATCACTGCTCTCCAGTGTAGTATAGGAGATAATCTATTAAGTAGCACAGTAGGATATGAGGCAATTTGGAACCTCTCCTTGAGAAATGATCTACATCTTCCAAAGACAGGCAAGAGACTGGCTGTGCAGAGATATGTCTTAGTCAAGTCATAAATGCCTATTGCACTAATCTTGACCAAAGCACAGTTATGATGCTGCAGAGTTGTAAACCAGATTTGTGTCATTAGACATGGACAAATTTACATCCCTTTCCCTTATGCTGCCATTCACGATAACTGCAGACCCAGATGTAGGCTGTAGCACAAAGGAAGAATCAAGGCTGTTTAGTTATCAATTTGATCATTAAATCTGTCAGTAATCTTCCCTGCTCATGCTGCACCGTTTTTATTACAGGTGGTGTTTATGAGGTCTCTGTCTTCCCAGCTACCCTTTTCCCAGAAATTGTAGGGAATGAACTATTCTGAGGTTTGTGGTTTTTTGACACTGGCTAAGAGGTTTATAAATTGTCTAGGACACAAACATATACATAGTCAGCATGATCATATGAATTTTCTCCAGGAAATCAATCTCAAAATAGAAATAAACATGAAGTGCTAAACTGTTACAGTAAATGATAGACTAGCACTGATTTTCTTTTTTACAGGCTTCTGGTGGTCTCAACAGAAGACAGATGTACATAAATATTACTATTACAGCTTGAATCTGCAGGAAAGCAGAAAACTTGTCCTGATTCATATCCCCTGATATTTTCATCTGTATCCATGTTCTTGCAATCTACTGCATGGTAACTGTACTGGATATATAGATAGGCATAAAATTCTTGCTTCTTTTTTATTTTGATTGTTGGTATTTATAAAAAACTCTGCTACAGGCACAAAGGGTTTTGGGCTCTGCCAGAATATTCTGAGATTGGCCAGAATTGTCTGGGCTCAGCCAGAACATTCTGGGCACTGTGTGAACATTGAGGAGGGTGGCCAACCAGAGGGCAACACATAGTGGCCAATAGAAGGGTGGCAATGTTTGCATGGACAGTCATGTCCAGCCAATCCTGTTAGTAGTTTGTGCATGTGAACAAAGGTGTAGTCTATATAAACCATGTAACCAACAGTAAAAGTGTCTCCAACAGTAAAGAAGTCTTTGGCATGAAACCCTGCTGGAGTCCTTGCCTTCAATCTCCACACTCTGCTTCTGCTGTAAGAACAGTAATCTAGATATTAAAAAATCATCACTCTGGGCCACAGATTTCCCCTCTCCCCACCTCTGAGCCTTGTGGCACACAAAAAAGGGAAGTGCAAAATAAAGATTTTTGTTAAATGGGGATTTTTATCTTTTCAGCCAAAAGCTGAAAAATTAGAATTTTTTTTTATTTTTTTTTTAATTTTGAAAGGGGTCATGTTTGGATAAATGTATTTAGCTGAATTAAGTAAGTTGCAGCATAACTGCTTAAAAATACAGAAAGCTTGGGGATGCTGAACATTTTAAACTATTTTCTTCTCATAAATATGCTTTCTTAGTGTATTAATAAATGATATTTTAATCTAAAGGGTTCAGTCAGATTATATATTTTTTAAATCAAGTTCTAAAACTCAGCTATGTTAGGCTTATTTAGGCACACAAAGCCTATAGCCTTCAAAATGAGTGTTGCTGATCACTTCAATGGGGCAAGGAGGAATTCTTTAAAGAAGAAAGTTTAAAACTGGTTACAAAACACGTGAATACTGCATTGTGAATGGAACTGTCCTTCATGTTCTTGAGCTTTAATTTACAATATCAATGAGCATATTACATGTGATAGAAGAGGTCATTTTTCCTTGGTATTTTTTTCTCTGGTAGAAGCCTCATCTGAAAAAATCTGCTCTACCTGGACACTGCATTTTTAAATAAAATGCAGGTGAATCAGGAAGAGTTCAGGGGAGCACAAGAATAGCAGATACAGAAGACACAACCCATGAGAAAATGCTAAAAGGAACAGCATTTGTAAACTATAAAAGAACAGCCTAAGATAACTTGTAATACATGAAACATCACTAGATAGAGGCTGGTGCTCATTTTTTCCCACCACTTACTGAAGGCAGGACATGAAGAAATAGGTTAGATTTTAGGACTTTACGGGAGATATTGTCATTAGATGTGGTAAGGGTAGTGAAACATGCAAACAGACTATAGAGGGAACAGGTCAGATAGATGTCTCAGCGGACTGATGTGGTCCCAAATGAATGCGAATGATCTTTTTTGAGCCCTTTTAACCACCATTTGCTCTCTTTCTGAGAAGCAGTTAGTTGTTGCCAACAGTGGCAGGCTTCTGCCAAATTCTGTCAAATTCGTTTTCCAGAGTCACTTTTCCAAAGTCTCACACTTACAACTGCATCATGATGATTAAAGAATAATTGTCCTCATTAGATAATGAGCTTGGTGAACTATTTGGAACTCAATCTTGTTATTCCAAATTAATTTTTAACTATTTGCAAGCAATTAGGAATACAAAAATAACTGGAGCAAAACAGACTATTGGCAGAGGTATTAGCCTGTCACTAGTATAAACTTACTCAAAAGAAAGTGCAAGTCTTTCAGGGGGCTAGCATGAAGACACATGCTCTCAGACTGTCTTCTTAGCCTTAGAGACATGGAGCATCAACAGTTTTATCCTTTCAGCCAGCCTCTTATCTTCTCTTAATGCTTTCCAATTGAAATGTGGACAGTCTCATCATCTATGCAAATCCTTAAGTTTTCTTATAAACCTTTAATCTTAGTCTCATTAGCATTCATATCAACAAGTTGATTGGGCACTGTTAGGAAGGTATATTCTTCTTATAGCTTTAGTCAGTATTACTGAATCTCCATTTGTTTTTTTCGGTTTGGTTTGGTATTTGTAATTATTAAAATAAGGGAATATAAAATTAAATCAAATTTCTATAGTTCCTTTTTTAACACATCTTTATCCCAGGCTCTATGAAATGAGCACCCTTCACATTTTCATTCTGTCTTTACACAAACCATATGTTTCTGTGGTTGGTCTAACAGTCAAATACCACCCAGTCACTCACTCATTCTTCCTTCTTAGCAGAACAGGGAAAAACAATAAGAAAAAAGAAAGAACAAACCCAAAAACAGGAGGAAGAAAGCTCATGGGTTAAGAGAAAGGCAGGGAGAGTACTTAGCAATTACTTTCACTGGTGAATCAGAGGTAGGGAAAATGGACTTAATTTACTACCAAATAAAATATTCAGGCAGAGAGAAACAAAAAGACAAACACTAAAGAAATGCATTTTCTCCCCACTCTGCCATGCTCAGATTCAGTCCTTCACTCCAGACTCCTGTGTCCCCACCATAGATGGCATGGGGAGATGAAGGAAAGGTTATGGCCAGTGCATAGGGGTTTCTGTTGGCCACTTCCTCTGCTCTGTCATGGGCTCTCCCCAGGCTGCAGTCTTGCAGGAAATCTGCTCCGGCATGGGCTCTCCGTGGTCTGCAGAGAATATCTGCCCCAGGGGACTGGAACACATTCCCTCCTTCTTTTCTGGTGTCTGTGTTCCCTCTGTTTTTTCTCACTCTTTTCCTCCCTCCTCTTTCCTCTATCCACTGTTTTATAACCCTTAAACCTGTTCCCACAGAGGCAACACAAACTTCACTGATGGGCTCAGTTTTGACCTGCAGCTGTGCACTTGCAGCTGAATGGCTGGACTGCTGACCAGTTCAGGAACCTGCAGCTGCCTCTCTTCCCTTGCTAAAATTTTGCCATGTACATCCGTAAGTGTCATCAATTGCTTTTTAGCTGAACGGTGATTACAGGCTGTTCACTTTTAGTGTAAGCCATTTGGCATCTTATTGTATTTTACTTCAGCCACCTAAAACCCTATTCATAGTCAGCTAGAACAATTTGAAATTCCCCAGTGTACCTAAGGCAATTATATCTTGCTAGTAGATCTTCTTCAACACAAAACATAGCTGTGCACAGACTGATAAAAAAACCCAGGAATATTTTCAGAGGATGCAACAAGACTGCAATATATTCTGTTTATGCATCACAGGAAAGCTTGGTGGATTCCCATGCTGTGCAGAGAAAATACACTTTAGTAAGATAAGGAAGAAGAAGAGCAATAGCAAGAATGTATAATTACAAGAGGAAAAGAGTCTGATAGCTAGTAAAGATGTAGTTAATACACTACACTAATGCCATAACATTGCATATGTAGTATACATATAACTAAGAAATTCTCGGAAATCCCAGGACAAACAAATAGGATTGAAAATAAATGAAACACGTAAATTATCATCATGAATATCAGTCTTCAACTCAGATAGATGAAGAAACTCTCAAAATAGGAAATTATTCAATAGATCCTCTGCAGGGATGCTTCTCCTTAACCCCATGAAAAATACTGTAGAACAATGTTCTGAAGCAAAAAAAATGTTTCATAAACTTCAGGGATTTTTGAGCAGTGTAAACGCAGGTGCTGTTGACAGATCGAAACATTTAATCTTTCCTTAAAATATTCTAAGGTGACAGTTACTGGAATGTATTATTGCCTTATATTTTCTGACAAACATAGTACATTTATTTCATGCATTAATTTCTTGTTCATCTTCAACCATCTACAAAAAGTCTTGATACTTTGAAAAAAGCAGTAATTATGTCATTCACAAAAAGTCACAAGGTGGTATTCAGTGGCTGATGCAACTCAAGTATTTATTTTTAAACTCAAGGTCCAAGATATGTGCCTTCTAATTTAAAGAAAATAATGTTCTATTTCCATGTCAAATCTAAATTCTTGTATTTTGCTACATTTATCTATCTTAGTTCTGACTGGAAATATAAGGTAAAATTTTTTTCCTCTTTCATATTTCATTCAGCCTCAAAATAGACTGAGGAGTTTTACCTTCAGGAGAGAGTTTACATTACTTCAACTTGTTTGATCAATCAACATAATTTACAAAACTGAACCACTTTCCTATAATAGTAAGCTTCAGAGCACCTTCAATTCCCATTTCATTTCCAAAATCTGCTGACTGTGCCACCCCAAAAGCTATATTTTAGCTTCAGTGGCTTTCATATGCAATAAAAGCATTTTGAATTTCCAAACTGAAGGCAATTAGTTCTGTTCTGCTACATAGACAGATTAACCAGTCTAAAACTCTTTGTTACACTGGTACATATCACTATGATCAGTTAGCAGAAACCATTCTTGAGGCATCACAATATCCCATCTAAAAGAATCATCTGTAAGGGGAAAGGATCAAGTGATATATTATCAGTGTGGTCACTGAATACTTTGCCCAAACACATTAGTAGACATGAAAAATTGCATTGAAAAAATAGAATATTCAGGTTAGGAACAGACCAATAGTTCCATAAAAGATCTGAAAAAATAGCCTTCCCTTTAGTGGGTAAGAAATAAAAATGATGAAAGGGAAGACGTAAGGTATTCGACGTAAGGTATTCGACATAAGGTATTCGACATAAGGTATTCTTTGCACAGTATAATTCCTTGCTGAAGGCATGCTCAGAGTTGAAATTTCATAATGAACCTCCTTTGGCATTGTAAGAGATAAATGACTGCTACTGCTGAGCCCATGACAATACAGAAGTGAGTTTGATAAAACAGAAACCCCCAGCAAAAATTCAGCTGTAGCAAACAAGATATGATCAGACCTCCTCACAAGGAAAGGTCAGATATAAGATGAAAACATATGAAATTCTTTGTTAACCATCCCAAAAAAATTTAAGAAACCAGTCTAATTTCTCATAAAGTTGCATTGTTGTTGTAGCATGATGGACTGAGAAACTAAATGAAGCAAATCTCTGTGGTTAAGTTTTTACCTCTTCCTATTACTTTCCAGAGACCCTGCAGCAACTGAGGTTAACACTGGAAACCACCTTCACATTTCCTGCATGTGTAGGAGACTTTAGATTCACTCTTGTTTTTAAAGTACTGTACATACTTACTGTACTTAGATAAAAAACTGGAGGTAGGGTTATACTGAAAAAATTCAGTTAGGAAGGTATCGCTGTTGTTATGAATCAGTTTTATACCAAATATGACTGTGAACACAAATACATATTAAATTTATTTTAAGAATTTGCTCCAGAGCTTGTCTGTACATCCAGCACATAGAAAGAAATTATAGGGTTCCTATGCAGTCCTTCCTAATGACCAGGGCTGCAGTAGTGGAAGACCATTTCTTGCTGAAATTTAGCCTCACCTGCATCCTGCAGAAAGGAAGTCTGCAAAAATCTGAACATTTATTATCCTTTGAAAATTTCTGAACCACTGCTCAAGGGAATCTTGGCTATTTTTAATCTGTATAGCAGAATGAGTAAAGCTCTCATATTCATATTTCATAAATACTTTTGGCAAGTTACAATGATAGAAGTTATTCCACTAAGGATGTCAAGGATTGCCTCTCATTTTGTTCAGTGAGACTCAACTCAGCAGTCTAAGAACCAAACCTAATTATTTCTTGTTTTGCAAAAGTTGTCATTTTTGTGAGAAATGCAGACTTGGTAAGTCATTCACCCTTTTTATTAAACACTGTCATCTTTTTCACTGCTACTTTACATTTCTATGCACTTTTCTTGTTCTAAGCTATTATTTCCAAGCATAAAACTACATCACCACTCAGCAAGGCAAAGCCCACAAAAATGATGGTGATACTTAACTATTTATGCTTCATCTGAGAAATGAAGTGCATTTGCGCTTGGGTTGCAACAACTCTTGGTTTCTACTTCCTTAAATGTTGTGCCTGAGTAGGCAAAAATGCAGGAAATTTACCTAAGGCACTCTGCTAATGATAAGTTGTCCACAGCCAGCAACAGAAAGCTTAGGATGGAACCTAGTTCAACAGAGATGATGGCGTAAGAGTAATTTCTGTCTTTTTAAAATTGCTACTTAACGAGGATAATAAATGCCAACTATTACTTACTTCACTGTGGAAGAATTTTGCCTACATTTCTTCTCTACTAGTTTGTGAGGTATTTAATATTATAACATAAAGAAAGGTCAAAATTGGACTAAAATTCCAGCATTTTAAGAACTTATATCAAACTCTGCAAGAGGAAAGTGCTCAAGTAGAAAATGTAAAAGCATGAAAAGCTTATACGCTTGGTTGCATCTGTTGGTTCATCAAACACTGACTACAGATGTACATTCTCATTTACATGTTGCAGAACTGAACTTCAGCACTAGCTACGAGTACCGACTAATTCGAGCAGCCATTTCATTGTCTTATTCATGGTTTCCCAAGAAGCTATTCTTGAGAGCTGCCTTGTCCTTTCTGATCTGGTTTGTGTATCCATGTCAGTGACTGATTAATGGTAATGGGTCCTAACGATAAGTGGGAGAAACAAACTTCCTGGACAGCCTAAGCAAGGCTGTCACAAGCAAGTAGGAGACCAGGACCAGATGACTCGGCAGTTTCCAAAATCACCCATACCACACTACTGTTACAATCCTACAAACTAAAACAGCTGGCTGGACAAGTATCCTGGCCAGCACCATCATGTCACTCCCAAGTTCTCAAAGTAACTGGAGGATATCCACTGCTGTGCTTTGCTGATACTCAAGTACAGTATGTGTATGCCCACAGAGATACACAACTATTTGGTTTCACTCTGAGAAATATGCCTGATTTTCTGTTCTAGATCTAAAAGGAAAAGCTAAGGAAAATGAGGGAAATTGTAGTTTTTTTCAGGATGTTGATTATTGGTGAGTGTTAAAACCATCACTAATTTTTTGGGGGAAAGCTTAATTGGCTGCAGAAGCACGGTTTCCTGTTTCACCCTTATGCATTTTCCAAATCTATGCTCTAAAGTTTATTTTACAAAATGCTCATTTTTTGGTAAATTGCTCAGCCTTAGAAAAATATATCAGCCCAAAATTATTAAAAAGAGTGAAATCTGCATATGCATATATAGAAATGAAGTTGATATGAAAAACAATGGAGTAGAACTGCTCCCCTGTAAAACACTTGTTCTTCACTGGGCCTCATTTTCTATCCTTTCTATTACACATTGAGGTTTATGAGATTGTAATCTGCTGAGTATTGCCTCTTTTAACTTCATATAATTTCGCACAATTGTTTTCCACATTGACATTGAAAGATGGGAAGAAATCTTTATTATTGATTTGTAAATTACTAGACATGAAAGAATTTGCCATGTTAACCATAAACCATTATAATTTCATACTCATATTTTTGGTCTATTCTAGTATCCAGTCTTCATCAGCTTTCACTTGGGAATAAATTGACAAAGCTCAGTCATACACATACGCTCTTGGTGTACTCACACTTCCTAATCTTTTCTGAGAAATATTTCATACATAAAATTTGAAAGAGGAATGTCTTTACTGAAGCTAAGTTGGCTTTGATTAAGTCATAGTAATTTCAAATGTTGGCTTTTGCTACTAATACTTATTTTCCTTGATACGCATAAAAGCTCTCTATTAGAAGGTGTTGCATTCAAATGTGTGTACTGTCTTATAATTACCTTGGCCCTAATTGGTTATTCCCAGTGAACCAATGGGACTCCAACACTACCACTATTTCTCTATTCTTTTTTTTTAAAAAAAATTACTAATGAATATTCTACTGAATATCTTTCCCCATGTATTTCTGAAAATGCCTGACAATTAAGGAGCTAGTTCCTTCCTGCATTATAGTAATTTCTGATGGAATTTTAAGAGAAATAAGGCTATTCTTTATAGCTGTACAATGTATTTCATTCAGTGTTGTTAATAGCAATGCACTTAGGACTATGCTTTGCCTTCGCTTTCCTTTGTCATGACCACTCCCTTCTCTTTTTAGTTTTGCTACACAAAGTGTTCTGCAGTATTTTAGCAAAGCGAGTGAGAGAGAAGATTACAGGAAAATATCTTAGTAAGCATTTCAGTCTTCTCCTTAGCATCTGTTATTTGCATTCTTTCCTTGGAAGGGTAATATGTTCATCTAGCAGAATATGATTGACTAACTGAGCAGAAGGGATATTTTGCATGTGTCAGTACTTGGAAATGCCATAGTTTGCATCTATTCTGCCAGCCTCTTCTCTTGCATGGTTTAATGCAAAATGACAACCTTTATTAAGCCTTGCTATCTTTTCTCTAGTTTCATCATTACCATTCTGGAAAATTGCCTTTATTTCATGGAAATAGATTTGGTCTTGTAACCTGACAGAAAAAGATGTACATACTGTTTTGTAAGAGATCTCTTTATGAAAGGTCTTAAAATATTTTCTTATAAAGTTAGTGTTCACTGTATAAGTCAGATGAAGTTGGGGTTTTATTCGTAAGCAGAATCAACATACCACAAATAGTAACAGCGTAAACTTCTTTAAGTAAACCAGGAACACTGATCAAGCTCTGCCTAAAGGCGTGCTGTGTTCACGTTTTCTGAAATTGTTTTATTCTGGCTCTATAAGAAAATTGCTGCTGGTTGTTACTCCGTTCTACTGTCCTGGTATAGTATCTTCAGCGCAACAGACTTGAAAACAAAGTACAAGTATAAATGAATTATGAGTGCATTTTTCCCATGTAATAAAATTTCATCATATTTCCTATGTGGATATGTGATTAATCCCAATTTACTTCATACCTTCATTGAATATTCTGGTATTAATATTTATTTTCTTTTTCCAATTTCACTTTAGATAATCTCCTGGTATTAATACAATCATGCTTACACTGAAAATTAATAAAATTATTTTTTCATTATTGTATCCACACTATTAGAGGTAGCATATTCCCACCTGATCTTCAGACTCAAATATGGTCTTTTCAATCAAAAAAAATGGAAAAATTAGATTTTATGTTAATACATCCATTAAAAAAATCCTTCGCTTCTTACTAAGTAAATGGAGAAGCTTAAATGTAAAAGATTTCTAACTCCTGTATTTCTTAGTCATATCTCTGGGAAAGCCGTTATGATGAGTTGTATTTCCCTAGGGAAAATGATAGCAACTGAGAATAAAGTCTCATTTCCCTCATTTTAGGGTGTCAACTATAACTTCAGAAGTGCTATAGACATGGATTGCCAGAATTGCAAAATTTTCACATCACCACATTACTGATTTAACTTATTTTTATATTTACAGCTTGAAAAGATAATTCTGCACTTCAATTGTAAATTGGGGTGGAATTCAATTTATCTAATTTGAGCCAAGATAAATGTCCGATTAGCCACCTAGTCTCCCACTAAAGTCAGTGGAGAAAAAAGAGTAAATGAGAGGATGATTCATTCCGTCTGTCTTGGTCACATAACTTGAGAGTGTAATGAATTGCCTTGGAATGTACTTATCGATCTTTGTTGATCTGCTAGTTCACTTGCTTACACAATATGTCTCTTAGATCACTGAAATTAGGTGAAATGAATTTTACTTCCACTCAACATGTCAGAAAGCCAAGTGAATATTTCTGCATTTATGTTTTGAAACCTCAAATATTCCTTCAGTCTCTGCAGTAAAGATCTGTTACATTTGAAGAACAGGCATGGATGATCACTAAAACTAATGAAATATGTAATATAAAACTCTTTGCTTGAATTTTGTGATATCTGGGATTTTTGTGTTCAGTCACCACCAGTATTTGTTTTATCTTCCTGAATACTCATAGAATAAAAGCAGCAGTAACATATTTTCTAAGGATAGGATGTTCTTTGACAAGGGAACATATCCCCAAAATTCCTACAGCAACCCACTCATAGAAAATTGAGAGGATAGATCTGGTCCTTCACAACTTGGACCTTTTTTGCAATTAATATTTTCAGTGCTTTAAATAAAAGTAAACTAATATTGAATTATTTCTGTACCTAGTACAAAATATTTTCAGGCTGACTAAATCTTACTAGTTGCAGAAAAGGAGTGGAAAATTCCTTTTCTGCTTTCCCTTCCATTTCTTTTGGATCTTATTTGGGACTTTTGACATGGCATTTTTCTAAAAGATGGATTCACCTTCCTATCAGATTCAGTGAGAGATGGTGGTGGGGAGATATATCCAACCAGGGAGCAGAAATGATCCCATATCTTCATGGAGCAACTGTCACTAAGCAACAGCTCAGATTCCTTCTGTCAAATAATTTTGAAAGCTTATGTGCTATTGAGCCTTAAAGGAAAAAAAAAAAAAAATACATGTACATTTAGCTTGTCTCATAAAACCAGCACAAACAAATAGAATTATTAACCTTCTAATATCTTGTTAGGATTTTATAAGCTAGTTATGGCAATTTTTTTAATGGAAAACCTGATTGATTGATACAATCTTTGAATCAGTGTGTTACAAAAGGACTGAGACCCTAGGGTACAAAAATCCTTTTCTTTCCTAGAAAACCAGTACAAAGCACCTTCACTCTCACAAAATCATAACCTACAGGCAGAATATGCCACTGTCTGTCCTATGAAGTAATCCTGCAGGTGAATCTGCAAAGAGTCACAGACACATGTTACAGCCACAGATGTCTCTTTTAACTCAGCTAAAACAATCTCTTGTATTAACAATTCATGTAGCGCTGAAAAAAATAGCATTGCCTGCTGTTCAATTCATAAACCCCTGTTTTATTCATACTCTGCTAATCAGCTGCAGGTAGTGCCTACTTCTTTTTCAATCTTAAGGTCCTTTCCAACCCGAACTATTCTATGATTCTGAGTCTTTAAGGAGATCAAGGCATAATGAAGAGGATGGGGTGGAAAGTTCCTGACTTAACAAACTTTTACCATGAAATATCTCAGTCAGGAACCAGGACACTTTGCATAAGGCACTTAGGCTAACAGAGTTGGCAAAATGTAAAACATTCACCCTACAGGCAATAGCACTCTTAACAGAGACTTCTGTGAGGCATCTGGATTGGTACTGCATGCTGTTTAATTAAAAAAAAACAGAACAAAAATGTACACAGTGTATATTAAATACCAAATGACTAATTAATGGTGTGCATTTCTATTAGTTACTTGGACTAGAGTAGGAAAGCATTTTTGGTAAATAGTCGGAGATGACACATAGGTCGAGGCTTTTACAAACAATGAAGATAGTGGATTACCCCTAACAGTATATGGCAATTAAAAAAAAAAAAGGACACAAGATGAAAATTTAGAAAATTGCAGTGTTGTCTTTAACCCATAATTTAGGGATATATGAAGAAAATGATCTTATTAATTGTAGGGTTTGGCGTTCGGAAGATCTCGCGGTGTCACGGGAAGACAGGTAATCACCGCCTCTCTATGACGCACCTGTAATCCCACCCACAGGTGTTGGTATAAAAGGAAGTAACTGCGCAAT
>WYDI02018724.1:2703-23407 GCA_009867235.2 Psittacus erithacus | reverse complement strand
GAAAGTCAAAAACACAGCACTGCACCAGCTACTAAGAAGGAGAAAAATGACTGCTACTGCTGAACCCAGGACACCCAAAAAGTTGATACCTCTGTGAAAGATTGAGTAGTAACATGTTAGTTTCCTGGATTTGTAGTTGATAAGTGCATTAAAAAGTATATGCAGCTCTTTGAGTTCTGCTGATAAAAGACACGGTATAAGCACTGAGTATTGTACTTCCATAATTATTTCCTCCTTAGTAGTTAATTTACCTCTAAGGGAAGAAAACTCAAAATTGTTCAGCTTGGACTTTTGGGTAACTGTTCAGTCTTCCTCAGCTGCTCAGAACAACTTGCAACTTACTGGAAAGTACTACAGCTTAGGCAGCTGAGGTGCCTGTGTTTTAAGGTCTAGAGATACTTGTCCTTGAGGACAAGTAGCATCACAGTAGAAAAAAAGTGAAGAAATCTGAATATACAATCATGGCTTACTGCAGTGATAGACATCAGTTTCTAGGCCCATCATGTATATCACCTGCTGGTTTTTTTACCGTGTTGTTATTATTTCTCAAATGTTTTATTTTCCAGTTAATTTCCCCAGAAAGTCTGTGGCATGTTAGAACAGAAGAATTATCTTCAGGGTTAGAGAGTGTACCTTAAATATATAGAGTCAATTTTCCTCCATATATAAAGGGAGAAACACAGGGGTGAGCATCTTCTGCATGAAACAGACCTCAAAGTGGACAAAAGCTGAAATGCTTAACAGCTCACACAGTTTGCTACTGTCAGCAGGGCACATTATTAGGAGAGGAGGATTTTCAGAAGTGCCTATTGATAGCTTGATTTTCTTCACACTGAAGTGGGTTGTTTGTTTAGGAGGGCTTTGTTGTTTTTTCTACTAACTTCTCTGGGAGTGGATCTGAAGCAAACTGAGTGCTTCTGTAATTCTTGTTTTGTTCTAATGTAGTGGCCTTGTTTCTTGAAGAGCATTAAAGACCTACGTCTGTAGTTCTCTCTGTACCTTCACAAGCGCACATGTGTGTGTATAGTACAAGTGTGGATTTTGCTAGGCCTGTTCCTGCTCTGTTCCTTTATTGGATCTAAGTCCCACTTTAACTCCAGCATGATTTGTATGTGGGTTTTGTGTTTTAAATTTCTTTGAATAATAAGTGTGATTAATTCCTGCTAAACATTGTTTACTTCCTGCCTAAGAATGGTAAAACCTCAATGTCTGGTTTTTATATGCCGTTTCCAGGAACCTTGTGTGATCCCAATAGTAAGCATTAGGGAACAGCTTATGAGGTCAGCCCTGCCACTTACTTATCTTGGGATTCAGCCCTTCCGTCCTTGTTCTTCAATAGTAACATTCTTGGTTCAAAGCCACTATTGAAAGGGGGGATAGTATGGAGAACTCATATGGTTCACCTGGAGCTGATGGTGTTGCAGTGAGGGAAGGCGGTATTGGAAAGGGACGACCATCCTGCTTGGGGGCATTTGGTAATTTTTTTACACTCTGTAATAAGAGTGAGGAATTTTTTTCTTTGATGAAGATCAGATGGAATTTCAACCACCTCTGACAGGTTACATGTTAGCACGTATATTGGTACCTGATCAATAGCATCTTAACACAGCTGAAGGGTAAGACATGAAGTGCATTGAAGATCATAATGGCTGAGCAAGCAAGCTCTGAGTGACAAGGGCACTCAGCCACCCATTAAAATGATTGCTCATGTTTATATGCAAGATCTGCCTTGCTTTTTCTGATAGGTAACTTTTAAAAATCTTTTTCATGTGGTGACTTCACTGTTCTCTATTACATCTTAGCTATATTTTAAAAGAACTCGAGCTAATGCCAGCAACAACATGTCTGAGCAGCTTTGGTGCAACTTGTGTAGCTTTAAGCTTGAGGTCATTTGAGAAATGTTGCTTTGGGGACTAAAGCCTTAAATATTATCCCAGCGGGAGTTTCCTTAGAGATTTCAAGAGTACTGTGCTAGTAATTCCCTAGAGTTGAGTGTAATAGCAGTTATGTTATCTGCTTTATATATTTGGGATTAAATATAGTGTGGTTTTGGAATGAGTATATTGGGGGTGAGATAGGGGGATGAACCTGGGATGGAGGTTAGTGTTTTGCAGAACATTGATTTGACATAATACTGAGTAATAGACTGTTTAAATTACATTGTCACTAGAAGAATGTGTTCTGACTCCATCTGCAATTAAAAGTAGTAGCAGTAATAAATTAAAAAAAGAAGTCTAATTTTCCAGCTATTCCCCATGTTTGTGCTCCCTTATTTTTTTCTCTTGAATAATTTTCTTGTTGCTGTTGGCAACTTTCGGGTACTGGTTGGAAGGAAATAACTGACTCTGTTTTGAGAGTGACACTGTGCAGTGCCTTGTCTTCAGATAACTGACTCCTTCAGTGCTAGCAGAGATATTAGTTTGTTGGCATACTCATCAAGAGCAGTCATCCCGCCAAAATCTTTGCTCTTAAATAAGGTGGTTAAAAGACTTGCTTCTAACCTAGGTGAGTGACTAAGAGCCTTGCTTTGGGCAAATGTCATCAACAGCTTCCTCTGACCAGCCAGATGTAACTGTCATGGGTAGCCTTTCTGCATGGGGAAGTCAAATGAATACTTTTGCTATGCCCTGTTGGCTGCACGTGTTTCTGAGCCACACTGCCTTAGGGCATCACCTCATTCTGGACCTGAGGCCAGAACTACTTTAAAATTCCTCTCACGCACTAGATGTATCAGAAATTTGATGCTGTTAGGTTTTGATTATGCAAAATCACATCAGTTCTTCTGAGCAGAGTTAATGTTACTAGCCTACAATATCAATGCCTAATGCTGTAAGTCCTTTGCAGCATGTTACTGAATTTCTGATTTGTTGGGTTACCCATTTCTACTGTCATATTTTTAAAGCAAAGAAGGGAATTGGAAGGCACAAGGAGAAACAGGCTGGAGTTCAGCCATCTCAGGAAAGCAGAGTTGCATCACGTGTAATTGCGACTTGTTAATACAAATACTATCACTCTGAATGTCCTCCCTTTCTTCTTCTTCCCCCAGCTTTACAAGCTGAGCACGATGCCATATGGCCTGGAATATCCCTGTGGTCAGTTGGGATCAGCTGTCCTGGCTGTGTCCCCTCCCAGTTCCTTGTGCACCCCCAGCTGGTGAGGCAGGAGGCAGAAAAAGCCTTGGCTCTGTGTAAGCACTGCTCAGCAGTAACTAAAACTTCTCTGTATTATCAACACTGTTTTCAGCACAAATCCAAAACACGGCCCCATACTAACTACCATGAAGAAAATTAACTCTATCCCAGTTAAAACCGGCACACTTGTGAAGTTCTGCCATGTTGCAAAACAGAGCCCCCAGGGAGCTTGAGCACAATTGTGAATTAAAAAATACCAGAAAGTTGTAACGTTCCATGAAAAAAACACTTCAGGGTAGAGAAAATACCTAATTTGATGTTCCCACACAGTGTTCAGCATAGTCCAGTCTGCTGGTGGAATGTTTTCATCATCAATGTGTTGCTATTATTTTAGTTTCTTAATGTTTGTTGCACAGTGGGATAAGGCAGAGGTGGGGGTGGTGTGTTTGGATTGACTGTGGTAACAAAAAACACATTCTGAACACTTGTTTTAAAGTGTCACTGTTGTGTTGTGCTTGGCTGCTAGCAAGGTTGCTCATCAGAGACAGGTAAGGTGTAAATGACATCAAGTCCTTTGGTGTTTTCCGCAAAAGGGAATGACTGAGCCTCTCAGGCTGTCCCAGCTGCAGCATCCCTGGCTGCATACTAGCCCGGGTAAGGCAGCATTTGGAGGAGGTTGGTGGACAGCAGTCAGGATCATGATGTAATTTAGGTAGGAATGATAACCTTCCTTGCTCTGAAAAGTGGAAGTGCAGTTGAGTCCACCTGTTAGTCCAAAATTCATTGCTGTCTGTGCTGATTCATAGTGGGAGCTTACATGAAATACCAAGGAGGGGCTAATGTGCACAGTATGCTGTTAAAGGCTGCGGTTAAGTGCTTGTGCCACTTGGTCAGACCATGATGTAAAATTGCAGTGAGTGTTGAGTTGCTAATATCTCCTCAGGTTACTTGACTTGAGTCTGTGTGCAAGCAGAGCATGGTGGCTGATTTACGGGCTTGCTTCATAGCCAGGGATTTTAGAGCATTGCTGAAGGCTAGGCCTGAAATATCACCCCTTCCAGTACCTTGCTAACAGGAGCAGCTACACTGGGCCTTTCTGAGGAGGGAGAACTGGTCTGGATTTAAATTGATGTTTTAAAAGTATTTTCTCCTTTTTTTCTTCCACATAGATTACCACGTCCTGGTGAGCTAACCAGGCCCTCCTGGGCAAAGAGAAGTTTAAGTGTTTTGTTGAGCTTCCCACTGAGGAGTCTCACATTGCTGTGCAGGAGGAGGCTTTTTTACAAAACATATTGCAGCCTATGCATTTCTCTGTGCCAGACTCCAGCCTTTTCAGATTCTCAGTGTTACTGAGGAGAAGCATTCTCCTATCCTCTTGCCTCATTCAAGTGTCTTTCTGTACCACTTATTCTCACATCAGGGAGCTGACTTGCTCAGGAGCCCTCTGTAGACCATATTCACTGCCACTGTTGTGACCCAGCCCTGGCAGAATTCTGTTGGAATGGTTTATCCATTGCTTGCTGTGGAAGGGGCACACAGTGCCCATTCTGGTGGTGACAGGCATGCCTGAAACCCAGCAAAGCAAGAAATGCGTGTTCATCCGAAATTCCTAAAATGAGAAGTGGCTACCCGCTTGGGGAGCCTGAAAGCAAGAGAAAACCAAGGCAAAAAGATTAAGCTGAAGTCCTTGCCAGATTGTCTATTACAAGTTTCACAGAGGTGTAGGAACTGTTGTATTTTGGTCCTTTGTCTAGACTTCAGGCATCAGATCTCTGCCCCTATTGCAGACTAGCTGCTTGCAGACAAGCAAATCAAATTCTGCTAAAGTCACCAGATCAAAACAGCGTAGGAGATTACAGTGTAAAGGATCTGCACCTAAAGCTTTTTCTTATGCTGGAGTCTTCGAGGAGGAAAGCATGCATTTGTGCTAGTGCATTATTGACTATCTGAACTCACTCTTCCTGTTGCTGGCTCTCAAATACTTTGTTATTTCCAGTTCACTGACCTCTCTTATGCTGATTGCACAAGACCAGGTTGAAGGTCTGTTATGTTGTCACCTGGGAAACTAAAAAATAAATGGAATAAATCCTATTAAAGTATTTATAGATAGAGATTGAGTCATGGAAGGTTGGAGTAGATAGAGATATATTTAGTGGAAGCAGAAAGCTTTTTGAAATTAAAAAGTTATATAAGAATTTTATCAATGTGTGTAATTTCTACTTGGAAAAAAAAAAAAGGCATTCAAAGTTTCATGGGGGAAAAGAAGGGAAGCTATCTGTGGGGTAGAGAGAGGGGGGTGGTATTAGATAGCAAGATTTGACGCAGTTGAGGTAGGTGAACAGAGTTGTATGGAGTCTGCAGCTCTCCTGCCGTACTGTCTGTTCACTTTCTGGGTGGGTGAAGGTTCAAGAGAAAACGTGGCAAAGCTCCATTCTCACTAATCAGAGAGACCCTCTGCGCAGTAAAGACACATGTCTGGGTCTCCTGTCCTCTCTAGTGTTCTGCCTTCATCCCAGGGGCTGTCTATGTTGTTAAATGTCTGGTTCTCAAAGGAGTACTGCTGTGGAGGCAGTGCGATATGTGCGTGGCCAGGTCTGAACTACTCAAGAGGTGGAAGAGTGTGCTTGCTGTGGTCTGTCACAACTATTTTAGCCTGGAAGTTCATGCTTCCCTTTGTACTGAGGCTGCATCCTCATGTAGAAAACTGCCAGTGGGAAATAGTCTCCCTTTATGTTATTACGCCAGTGAGGAAGTTTTCTGTTGCATGATAAGGTTTGTTCAAGTGTTGTCTTCCTGCTGTAGTTTTTGCTGGCTGAAAAGGTCACTGCCTGTTTCCCACAAGTGCCTCTGCAGATCTGCCAGGTGAGTGGCTTGTGTTTACTCTGTGGCTGCCTTGCATTATCATGAGCAAGGTTAGCGGTAAACAGCACGAGTAATGGGCCACTGCCAGGGTTGTTTGTTGCAGCACGGGTAGCTAAGGGGCAGGACATGACCAGAGGTCATAATAGGGGTCAGTCTTTCCCTTCCCCCCTTACTTAAGCAGCCGTGGCTGGTGCTGGCTTGCAATGTATGATCAAAATATTCGTAATAGATATGTCTGCTCTGATATACAGACCTTGAGAAAAAAAATACTCAGCTAGCTTAAAATACATATGTTGGCTCTACCCTCTTGCTTATTTCCGAGTGGATGCTTTTCTGTACTTGAAGGTATGTAAGTGCAAAGTGTTTGAAAAGACAGGCTTAGAAACAAACAGGATCCCTTGCTGCACCCTGTCACTGGCTTGTTTTTTCTTAATTTGGGAAGTACAAAATTTGCTTTTATAAAGATCTTTTCTGTGCTAACAGATGTGTGCCACTCACCAGTCTGCTCCCTTGTGTTCCAGTGCTGGGAAAGATTTCTTAGAAGAAAGAATGGAATAAATAATTCAAATGATTATGTCTTACAGAGCCTGCCTAGACAGATGAGTAGTTCCCTGAGCAGTGGGGTTGAACATGCTTACTTTCCTATAAATTTGTGTCCAGTTGTCTGTGAGTCTCAGCTGAAACTTTTTCCATGATTGAGGATTTTGCTGGGATTCTCCCCTCTGTCTGGGATCACACATGCCAGCCTCACCTTCTGCAAAGATAATTATAGAATTGCCCCCCTGCCTTTGTGTAATGACTGTGGACCAAGGAAAAAAAAAATCTGGGATAAACACACAAATGTAAGCCCTCCCACACAGATACTGTGGTCATCATGTATAAGCTCCATTTCCCTAAGAAGCTAAACAAAGGGGATGGGCAGTGGGAGCCACACTGTGGCCTCTGTGTTGCTGATAGTGTCCTTAGAAACGGGGATCTTGCACATGCAAGGCAGGCAGTAAGAGTACAGCAGCTTCTCTTTCTCTGGCTTGTTGAGCTTCCCTGCCTGTGTGCCACTAGCACTATAGGGGATGCTCGATGACTTTCTTTTTTTGCGAGTCTAATGTGTCACTCAGACTTATCCTTGTGGAGCTTAGCATAGTGGGCGCTCAGAGAGGCTACCTTACAAGTAGTAAGGGTGGGGAGAGATTTGTCCTGTTTAATCACAAGGAGTTCTCAGAAATAAGAGAAATATGGTGATATTTCTAGTAACTAGTAGAGAAATGCAGTAACACCAAGCATAAAGGCTTGGGATTTTAATTGAACTAAGGCTGTTCAAAGGCCTGACTCCCACTCTGGTGGTAATTCATTCAGTGAAAACAGCAGTTGCATGTAACACTCCCCAAGTGTGGGAAAAGCGTAGTTCAGTCATGAATAACCAGCATGTGAAAAATAAGTTGATGCAGAGACACATACAGTAGATAAGCAGAAAAGCCACATGTGGTCTTACTGATGTTTTATCATGTCAGCGACATTTGCATACTGCTCTTGGCTTTGCTGTTGACTTGGTATGTGATTTGAGGAAAATCACCTTAACGCTCTGTGCTCTGGCATACATGTTTGCAATAGAGATTATAGCTGTTCTCTGAAGTCTGACTCCACTTGTATTGAAGTTTGTTTCTGATAATCTTTGTAATACTTTTTTTTTTTTTTTTTTATAGATACAGAAGGTGCTGGGAAAAGGGCCGCAATTTGTAATTTTAAGCCATGCCTTAAGCATTCTGGGTTTTATGAGATTCTCAGTCTCAGCCTTGACTTCAGAATGAAGTACTAAAGGTTTAATGTTTAACATTTTAACTTGAGGTATAGGTTAGTTGGAGCACCGAACAAGCTTTTTGGCTGTAGGGGCAAACCTGAGAAAGGAGAAAAGTCAGAAGTGGAAGTGCAGTGGCATTTCCCAGAAATAGACTGACTTCAGCATGATGGCCTACGTCATGCTGTTAAGAAACATCATCTCAGGGTCTGAAACAGAGCTTGAATTTACAAGAGGGCCTTAGATGGCATTCACCTCTACCATGGGATCTGCTTTCATGGGTGATGTTCAAGTGTATGGCACTTCTAGAAGAGAGGTTTATGGGTGTGGTGATAAATTACTCTGCTGTCTACTGACAGACTGACCTCCTTTTGTGCAAATAGACTTTAAAGGCAGGCCCATATCATCTTGTTAGCAACTGCTTTAGCTGGGAGCAAGTAATAGTGTACCTTTCTGTATCTTCAGCTGCTTAAAAGTTCTTATGAGAAATCCCACTTCTGAGACTAAAATTTCCCTACATGTGCCAGGGGTCATTTATTTGTGGTTGTTCTGAGAATAGGTGGTTTCAGCCACACTTCAATAACGAGAGAAGAATGAAATGAGATTTTCTTTGTCCACAGAAATGTTGGTTTTAAACATCCTTTCACCTGAGTGGATGAAATTGGAAAATTGGGATGTGACAGTGGTGCTCCAGAATTCTCTGGGGGGCTTTGGGCTTGACTTCAGAGTGTCATGCAGCTTTTTGTAGCTGATACAGAGCCTATGAAGCAGACTTTTCCAGGTCATTTTTACTGAAGCACACAACTAAGGAAAGATTTACTACAGAAGCACTTGCAACTAATTTAGTGGAGTAGCCCAATGAAATATATTGCTGCAAATTGCTATAGAGACCTGGTTGGTGGCGAGACTGGAGAAGAAGGTTTTTTTGCATGGCTGTCAAAATCAGCAGAAGGTTCCTCAGTCTCTTGTGCTCTTGCTGAACTGAAGCAGAGGCAGCACTTTCCTAAAGAGTTGTCCTGTGGCCTGAAATGGGAGATAATTTCTCAACAGTGAGGTGTTGTTTCTCCTTTCCCTTTTCCTTGACCTCCTGGAAATGCTTTGATCAAGGGAAGGTAATTAGTGGAGCAGAGTATTTTGCCAACTGCACTTTATGCTGGAATGACAGCTGTGCCCTCAGCACGTTTCTCACACACCTCAGGGTACAAGTGGACAATTTAAAAAGTTTGTCTAGTGAAAGTCTTACCCAGACTGGTGAGAAGAGAGTGCAGAGAGAAGGTGATGTCTGAGAAGTGTGAAGGTTGTTTTTTGTTTTAATTTCATTCTTAAGCTCTTTCCAGGAAAAAACCTGACTGCCGTTGCTTCTCTGACCTTTCTTCTAATCTCATTCCTTCCTTTCTGCTGGCTTATGTTTGAGTGGTGGAATATGACCCCTTTTGCATTACCCTGTCTCATTTCACAGTTCTTAGTTCCTTATATGTCTGTTTCTTTCTTAATTTTTGTCATGTTTTTAAAGAAAAAAACAAAAACAACAACAGAAGAACCAGTTCTTTGATGGTACCACATGGGCAGAAAAATGTCTGGAAGATCACATCATTCAGTCTACACAATGCCTGGATATAAGCCATTCTTTGAGCTCATTGCTTCCATGAGCTCTAAATACTTTTTTTTGAAATGGGTTTACAAATTGTTATGATTGATTAAAAGACTCCTGAAAGATGTGTATTCTTCTAAACACATGCTGAATGGTGGTTGGTTTTAGCAAAACAAAACAGCAAAAAAAGCAAACAATTTAATTGTTTAATTTTACATGAATTAACGGATCTGTATGAAACTAAATGTTGTTTTATTCTTTAGGTCTTGTGACTGGTTCTGAACAGCCAGTATGTATTCAGGACAACTGTAACCTTGGCAACAGCTCTGAACTCTTTTATCAACATTTCTAACATGAGAGATATGACCGTAGTATTCTTTCAACAGCCAAGTTTAGGTTTTTGGGGGTTTTTTTGTTCTTTAATGTACTCCTGTTGTGCTTCTGCTTGGACAAATACTATGTCTAATGTAATTAAAATCAAATTCTATCAGTGTATGTTTAGATTGCTTTCTGTCCTGTTATAAATAGGCATTCTTGGTTTCAGCTCTTTACATTAGAATGTGAGACATCAGACTCTTAAGACCACTGGTTAATTGGAAATCAGGTAAGGGAGGAAACTGATTTTCATTGCCTTCTGATGTAGGCTTAGTGAATATGTCTTGATAGAAATACACAGATGGCTCTATAGGTCAGACCAAGATCTGAATGTGGGGAAGCCTATAGGCCGTAGCTAATTTTGTGAGATACACGTGCTTATCTTGTCTTCCTTTGCTATGATGATAAACAGTCAAATACCCTCGTACATTCTTGCTAGGTAAATACATATTAATAGGTCTTCCTTATGGATGAATAGGTTTGCCTTTGGAGTTTTGAGTATGGATGTGAAATGTTTCAGCCTTCTACTTGGAAATCTTTATTTTTTGAAGCACTTTATACTCAGGATTAAGCCTGGGACTCGTGCTACAAAACTAGTGGCCAACTCCAAGAGGCATACAAAGCCCTGTCAAACAGCTCTGAGGAAATCACAGATTAAAAACAGCTTTTATTCGCCATTCCTGAAGCTATGTTGTAAATATGGCAATGTAAAAAGCACAATACTTGATGAGGTAAATGGCTTAATATACTAATCTTGCTTTCTAAACAGTACCTGAGAGAACATATTACTTGATTTGCCAAAA
Source organism: Psittacus erithacus (assembly GCA_009867235.2). Taxonomy (NCBI): domain Eukaryota; kingdom Metazoa; phylum Chordata; class Aves; order Psittaciformes; family Psittacidae; genus Psittacus; species Psittacus erithacus. The sequence goes on along the minus strand of WYDI02018724.1, from coordinate 12,853 downwards.
ATGAGCTTTAGAAAATAAAAGTAACACTGTCATGTTGTTTTGATGATGTAAGTGGGTGAGAGTAATACTATTCAGCCATAGTGTTTCATTCTAATTACTGATTTAAAAAGAGAAAAAATAATCGTGGGAGCATGTTATTACACTAACATGCTCCAAGTGCAGCTTTCATCAAAGAGCCCAACTGTGTAAAATGAGCTGGATCTTTGAAGTTACTATTCACTTACCACACGGTGACTTCTCACACAAAGGCAGTAACATCTGTATTATAGGGCATTTCTGTTGCTTTAATCACCACTTACTGTACCCTTACTAGTAGTCAGTTGCTAATTCTAGAGATTAATGACACAAATCTGGATTTATTAGTACTGTAAGCCTGTGGGAAACAGTGAGTAGAATTAGTGTATTTTCCATAATAACAAATAATTTGCTTTTATTGGACCTGAACATGATGTGTTGATTTCTACAGTAAAAATGACTGCTTGTGAGCCATTAAAGTTGCTTGAGCTATCTTTCATCAGCTTGGCTGTAACATTTCAAGTTGTAGAACACTTTCCTACTTGCTCAGAAAGTCTTGGTACCTGATTTAAGGGATCAAAATCTGTTTGGAAATCATTTACTCCAGAATGAAAGGCTTTTATTTAAAAATATTGTTTCCTTGCAGGTAATGTTGCCGCTGTAGAGACCCCTGTTTTTCATGAGAGGATGGGATATGCAAGCTATGTGTGCCGTGATGTGATTGTTCATAAACCAGCTCACTGCTGGAATGCATCCGGGAATGCAAAACTGGTCGAAGAAATAAGTTTTTGATGCAAAATTAGCTGCAGTGCTTAGTGTTCTTTGGTTTTTAGTGGCTTCATCTACCTGTTGAGCCATGTGCTTGTATTGCACCAGTCTATGTCATGTCTATACAACCACTAAAACACCTTTGAGATTTTTAGAGGCCTTGAAAGGTCTGTAAGTCAGTAAAAATCTGTTTCTTCCTGGGTTTTGTGTAATTTGTTATCCACTTGTTTGTAGCCACTTTTAAGAAGGGCTGATGAATACATGTCTTACCCGATACCCCTTATTGACCAGTTTTTAAGTTTAAAGTTGAAAATTCTTCCTCAATTTGGTTGCCTTTCAGTAGAAACGAACTTCTGTATTTGCAACATTAGCAAGTATATGGTATCTATTGGCTGTAATGCTCAAGTGCTAATGAGTGAAGAAAAAGATCATAGAGATTCTTGAGCCATAGATCCAAGCCCACAAAAGACTTCTAAAAAGTAAAATCTAAGGAGTTGGTGAGTACAGTTATTTTCTTTAATGTGCATTCCTGTGCTCTGGGAGGTGTGCTACCATAGCTTTCACTGGCTCCATAATCTAAGCGTCTTCTTCTGTTGGTCTGATAAAGAGAGTCTTGCAGTAACCCATCTCTGAAAAAACCCAAATGGATGGGCTGTTGGGGCCAGGTCCTTGTCTGAAAGGAAATGGTACAGTTATCTTGTAAGCAGATGACGTAAAACCAAGTCTGTCGCACCTGGGCATGCAGAGATAGAGTGGGGTGAATCCCAGGCAGTTTCTTTGAGAGTAGGTAGGAAAAAAACTAGGGGAAGGATTCTGAGTCCTGCGAAGTTTTAAGAAATATTTCATCTTGATACACTCACTCCGTTGACTCAGGCTAAGCTGGAAACAGCTGGTGTTCTTCCAGACAGTGGGGAAGCTGGGCGTCAGCACTGTCTGCTTCAGATAAGATTAATAATGTATAGCTTCATGGGGGAATGGAGCCTAATCTGTTGGGATGCCATGGCAAGCACTGCTTGTGAGGAGGAGTAGCTGCCTGTTTTGGGCCTCCTGAGAGGAATGAGATGAACCATCAGAAACAGCCAGATTGACTCCCGTTTGGTTCTGCAGGCAAGTTGCTCACACCTTGTAGTAAACTGTATTGAATGCAGCAGGCAGATCTATGGACTTCTGATCATGTCCAAGTCATAGCTTTGGACACTTCAAAACTATCTTTGAAAAATGGCTCCATAATTGAACACAGGAATACGGCTGAGGGAACTTTGTTTCCTCCATGTATAGCAGAGTACAAGGATACTGTGAGTTTCCTGGAGTACATGCTAACAGAAGTCTTGACCAGTGAACCTAAACAGAAGCTGTTTTTTTTTTAATGAAAATCCTCTGCAGTCACTTCTGCTTTCCATTTTGAATTTGGAGGTTGATCTCTTGAATATTTTCTGCTTTGAACACAGGTTGGAAACTTTTGACTACCTCTCTTGCACCTTGTATTTACTCTCCTACTGAGGCTGGTCTGTGCAGTGAACCCATGATTTTTATCTTCCTCAAATGGTGGAGACAGAAGTGATTCTAACATCAAAAAAATTCTGCCACTCTTAAGTGATGTTAGAATAGGCCAAAAACTGCATGAGCCTATCCAAAGATTGCTTTTAGATGTGATACCCCCGTGGCCTCCCAGTGCCCTATATTGTTGTCTGTATTTTACTTGCTCTTAAAAGCTACTGGAATGGCTGAATGGATTTTTCCAGTGACCCGGTAGGAGGCAGCTGCTGCATGTGTAGGCAGCTTGAAGACTATAGTGCATGTGGTTTCCCTGTCATCCATGTAAGGCTTACTTGGAAGGCAAGCTTGTGATTCAGTTGTTTCAAATGCAGTGTCCACTCCCAACACATGCACAAGCAATTTAAGGAGAAGGAGATGTACAGATTCTCTAGTTAAAAAAAACCAAACCAAACAAACCCAGTAAAACCAATGCTTGTGTTAAGGCAGCATTTTCTTTATCACTTTCCTCCTTGAGGCGGTTCTCATAGTAACTATAGTTTGGAGTCATGAGCATCTCTGTTACTATTACACATGTTCATAAAGCACTGGTGCTGTGTACTGGTAGTACTGTACTGGTGCAAGGTACTCTTACTGGTGCAAGAGTAAAGACAGAATAATGCTCTGCCTAGAGAAAGCTCTCCCTCCCCATTTTGAGAAATAATGCTGCCTCCCTCCTTGTGGCTTCAGGGCTAGTAGCTAGAGGTAGGTGACTTTTAACACAGCCATGGGTTTACCCACAACATGTTTTCTTAGGGCAAACATCCTGCCAAGGTACTTTTTCTGAGGCTCTTAGCTTAAGGGGAGCTGAGAAAACCTGACTTCTGTCAAGATCACCTAGGCCAGAGGATGGCATGCATCAGCTTCCCACTTTCCTTTAATGTAACTTCACTTTCTTACTGACTGTCCTGTAGAAAAATCCTGAGACATTAGTCGCTCTTGATACTGCCAAGGAGCTCAGCAGCCAGAGTATAATTCAGAGCTGTGGAGTGATACAGCTTTGTAGGCTCAAGCTCTTTTGGGCTCAAGGGAGAGATCCTGGCTAGGATGTGGCCAAGCTTGCAGTTTTGAATCTGCTTTTAGGGTCAGCCCCAGGTAAAGTGTACTGTGCTATTTACCTTTGCTCATTGTTGGATGCAGTTGAAAGACAAGGCATGAGTGAAGAGCAGAAGATGAGGAGGGGAATTCTAGATCACTGGAGGCTGCCGCATGTGAGTGCCGGTGCTTTCACATGCTCGTGGTGGGGGATTCCCGCTCCTGGTACTTAACCTGAGGCAGGGGGAGCAATAGCAGCTGTTCTTTTCCTTCTGTTTTGAACATGATGTAAGTGGCAGTGTACCCAGCAGGTGTTAAATACATCACTTGAGCTCTTCTGAACCCTGAACCAAGTACTCAGTTGCTCAGTGTGAGAAAAAAAAATATGAATTAAAAAATGCTGCAGACTTGCAAATCTGCGCAGAAACTGCGTCTCCAAATCATAAAGTCAGAGTTTTGTGCCTTGGTCTGTGGCAATAATTTGATACTTTTTCCTCTTTGAGGTTTTCAGTCCAAACTCTCTAAGCTTTGGTTTCACAAAGAATTACTGCTAGGCATGGATGACTGATTTCCAACCTGGTACAATTTTACATGCTCCTGAGAATGACATGGCCTTTACCCAGTTCTGTAATTATTCAGCGTAGGAAATTATTCCTGCAATATTTCTGGTAATGACAGCTGTAAAATAGAGTATCTGTAGTACTGTTAGGTTAGCAGAAACTGAAGGAAAATAGTGATTTTTGAACTAGATGCCTTATCAGAAATGAGAGCTTAGGTCTGTACCTGTCTTGTTGTCAAAGGAAACCCATGATCATTCTTTTAAATCATGTTTGCTTCAATACTTCAACACAGAGGTGAGCTACCCCTTTTTGACCTATACAGAATTGATCTAATTGGTACTTTATTTTGGGTTGGGTTTTTGCAGCTTGTATCCATAGATACACTGGGGTAGTGGACCATGTGAAGTTACTGCGCTTTCTTGTCCCCAGTCTTTTCTTATATAAGGAAAAAGCCATAATTATGGTGTCTGTCTTCTCAAAAGGTTTAGATAACAACAGAGGACACCAGACAGAGGTGGCTGCATTTGGGCTAGTGGTGTAGCCATGAGGGGCTCAGTACCCCTTAGCAGGGGTACGTGCTGCTAGGAACAAGTATATTTCTACAACTGAGTGGAGGAACAGTGCTTTGAGACAGCAGGAGTCGCCTCCTATACCATCTCCCGTGTAGGGACCAAATTAACAGCTCCATGACCTCATGGGTATGGAGCAGGTAGCACAGCAGCTTACCCCATTTGTAGAAAGTGAAGCATTTCTTACATGATCAACATGGAGAAGTGTACTGGCTCAGAGCTAGGCTAGAGATCCACATCTGTTGCCCTTATACCCTTTCATGCCACCACTGCCACTAGCTTCAGCAGTGTGCTTTGCCCTTCTCTTGGGTTTAGCCCTCTCTGGTTGATGGCTGTCTTCAGGTTTTTCCCCTCATCTTTTTATAATGTATGGATCTTTTCCTAGTTTTACATCCCTCTTTGAGGAAGATTTGGTCATTTACTACTGCAGCTGCATAGCGGCAGCATACAAACAAGTCTGTGGGTCACATTTACTTGATATTGGAGACTACAGCATCTCAGTAGAAAATGGGAGAATGCTGGACAGTTTAACATTCTCATCTCCATACAGTAGCAAATGACTGGTGAATTCAGGATGCAGAGAAGAATGCAAAGGAAAGTGTATATTCTTTGTGAATTTAAATCTATAAATTTCACCATATCTGATGGGTCTAATGATGTATGAGCTCAAAACTTACTTATTTTGGGATCTGGTTTTTCATTCGCTACATTTTTGTACGCGTATTGTCAGTCCTTGCTTAAGTCAGATTATACAGATAATGTAGACACTGCACCGTGTGTTGAACCCTGAACATTCTGCTTTTCTCTTGTAGTTGACAACTTATGTGTTTATCCTATATGGATGTTAGCTAATATTATGGGTCTTTACTGAGGTTTTTTTAACTGAATGCTACTGTGGCTTGTCTTCATTATAGTAGAGACCTATTTTTAAATTAAAACTGTTTATCGATCGGAAAAAACTTCTTTTGTAATTAGAAAATTTGGTTTCTGTATTTGGCATTCCACAGCCGCATCATTTTAGTGATTTGTAATTGAAATGCTCATTTAAAGCCTCCATAATAAAAATAAAAATCAAATTACCTTTGAGATGTTAAAGAGCAGTTGAAGAATTTATTAGAACAATGTTAAAATATAACCTAAAACAAGTCATGTTAGTCTGCAGGTTGAAATGGGATACCTAGGAATTCTGAGTGCTGTACCACTCCGATTAATTAAAATGTAGTCAGCTGAAACCTGTATTATAATCAAAATTGCTCCCCAGAGTTTTGCCTTCATTACAGTCCTGGTGCAGCCTTCCAGTCCCAACCATTGCTGAACTAAGTAATTAGTTCAGTTTAAAAAAACAAACAGAAGGATAAAATTACCATGACTGTTCATAGGATTTACTTTTTTCATTGCTATGCTGGGCTCTGTTTGATGATATTCTTAATTGTATTTGGCCATTCTTTCTGCTGCCAAAGACAGTGAGAGACAAAATATCTCTGGTTTGAGGGCTATGCTGTTTTCCATATAGTAAGACTTGGATTATCTTACAGTTGCTGTTTTGTGTAACTTTGGCTGAGATACTGATTCCCCCTCCCCAGATGTGCTGCCTCTCTCATTCCTCTTGTGCTGTGGGTTGTGTTCTGCTACAGTGGGGTTTCCTTATCAGCAATTCTGCAGTAAATAAAGTGGGAGGAGACTACATTTCCCAGCAGGGTCTTCAATGAAGAATTCATAGTGTGTGAATTTGTACAGGATACCAAAGGACATCTGTCTTACGAGGCTGTCTCCAGAGCTGAGACTTCAGGGCCTAGATAAAACACTGCTTCTGTCTCTCCCATACCATATATATTCTGACCCCAGCATTACATAGTCTGTCATCAGTTTGTCCTTGAGCTAGATGCAGTAGTAGCCCTTTAGATAGGGCTAAGCCTTATCATTCTCTTGTTTCACATCAGGACACTCTCCCAGAAGCTGCTTAATAGCAAAAACATGACAAAGAAGCCTTTGACTGTGGCTATTGATACTGAGACTGAAGAATTGTAGCTGCAAATTAAAAGGGATTCCACTGAGCTGTGTGTCTCTGACAGAGTAAGCTCCAAGTTTGTTTTTCATCTTAAATGGTCTGAATGCACCTAGTTTGGATTATTGAAAATATTTTTAAAAACACTAATGCTTTTTCAAGAGTTAGAGAAAAGGACTTCATGTCCTTTCTGTCTGAATATAATAAACAACTATCATTTTATTTTACTATCGCACTTTCTTCAAGAATCCCATAGCACTTTACATATGTTATTTAGGCTCCAGAACACCCCATTAAGGAAATGGATATTTCTGCATATTGTTCAAAGGAAAGGACAGGAGAAAAGAAGGTAGCCATGCCTTTTCCAGTGGTCACTCCATACCTTGCATTGCTTGATGAAACCTGGCATTTCTTCCTTTTTCACTGGTGAGGAACACACGCGATGGGGAGCTGCCTTGCACATTTGTTATAAGGCAGAAGAAGAGTCTAAGGTGGAGGAAAATCTGTGCTCTGAAAGAGATTTGTGAGATTCTTTGCCTGCGTCAGAGGACAGTCTCTGGGAAGACTCAAGAAGCCTATAATTAGACTACATGTTGTCCACCTCAGACAGCTGGAGGTCAGATGGAAGTTAGTGCAAGGGGGAGTGAATGCTCTGTGTTTCTCCCTTCAAGAGTCTCAAGTTTCCTGTTGCAGAAGAGTTGAGAGGTCATATGTTTCAGCCTCTTGATGTCTACTTACCTATATTGAGAAACTCCATCGCAACCTGAGCTGTCTCGCCTTCTAAGTGGGCCAGTGCTGATTGGTGGGTGAGCACACATGCAGCTCATTGGCTTGGCTGTGTCAGACAGCACACAGCAACAGCATGTGCTCGAGCACACGAGACCCAGTGCATCATCTCAACCCTTCTTTTTTCTTGTATACTGACAGGCTTGTCCTCTACTACCCCACTTTCTTCCCAAGTGCGATTTCTTTGTCTTCCCGCTCTTTTAGGCAAGTATTGTGTAAGCGGGCATATGATGGTACGCATCAAGTTGTACTGGATGACAGTGCTAACAGTTATGTTAGCAGAATAAAACATAGTAACAGGAAGAAAGGCTGCTACTCATAATCTGTTTAAATTGAGTGCTCTTAAAGACAGACAAGACTTGATATAAAATGCCTATTTTTCCGCTATATTTTGCATATAGCTTTTAAATTGCATCTTTAAAAAGAGTATCTAAAACATTTGCCACTCATTTGGGGATTATTTTACATTCTTTTCATCCTTCACTCCCGTATTCTTCGCAGTATTATTAGTGGTTACGAAAATGGCATGGGTATTGTGCTAAATACAGCCCTGTTGTAAATACTGATTTTTTTAAATGTTTACATGCTAGAAACTGGACACTGTTCTCCAGTGATACCTGAGAAACATAGCGGTGTACTAAAAAACTGGTTATAAGTGAAAAATGGAAAAGTTCACCTCCAAGGATTTATTTTATCAGGACTGTGTTTAGTCCAAGTTTCATTTAATGTAAAATTGTAATTTGCAGTTTTGCAGCTGTGCATATGCTCTTTCACTCACTGATGTTGGAGGCAAAAGAATTCAGGTAGGATTATTTTCTGTGGCATTTAGCCCCAGTGGTGGTCGCTGTGAATTTGCTGCAATTGAGAGAATTTAGGCTTATGTAATGGAAGGTGAAAAACTTGTGTTAGTTTTGTATAATCCCACTTTTAGCTATTTCTCCCTGCATGACTATGTCACGTTGTGTAGGTGGGATTTTCTTTGGGAATTGTTTTAAAGTTAACCAGCTTCATCTTCAAATGAAACATACTGATACAGTCTAGCCTTACATACAGTCCTTTTCCATGACAGATGTCACAGAGCATCAGAGAGCCATAAACATACCATTCATAGAGAAATTGCTTCAGCAAAGCACAGCCGTTGCTGTGCTGCTGCTTTCCCAGGCTCCCAGCTCCTGCTAAGCTCCCCTGAGAGAGCAAAGGTCTTTCTGTGAGCATGCTATCTACCTCTGTTACTGCCATAAGAAACCTGTGCCCCAGTGGAGCACTCTGTTTTCAGCTTACTTCTGTCGCTGTCACTAAACTTGGAGTTGGGAACAGCTCTGTGAAAATGAGAAAACAATCCTTGCAGGTGGCCAGATGCATGTCCTCAATTTTTAAATAGCTTTGAGTGCATAGATGAACTATTGCTGCTCTGGGTATATTCATGCTGTCTCATACCCTGCACACTACTTCGTAACATTCCAAGTAAACTACTTTATTGTTCAATTTCCTTCTCATCATTTTTAGGCAAAGCCGTAGTTGCTTTTTGTTTGATCAAATTCAAAGGCCATATTAAATAAATGCATTCTTCAAAGGAGATGTTTAATCTTAGCCTAAAATATTATGTTTTGCTGTTAATGGATGGAGTGGGTGCCCACCCCTTGCAACTTTGTAATTTGTCTGTATGTAACTGTGTACATTTTTATGTGCATTTGTAGGACTGCAAGAGAGATACAGATATGACCAGAGGAAAGCAGGCTGCATCTGCTGCGTCCCCAGTTGCCCTGATGGTCATTGCCTGATGTCATGTGTGGCCATTCCTTCTGCCTCCCTGTCCCCTGCAGCTTCCTGTTTTTATGCGGAGGCTCCGCACAGCAGATCTTACCCCACATGAATGGGTTGTGTATCAGTCCTGAATAATCACTGAAGTCAGGGCTGAGACCCATCAGACTGTACTGAGTGGAACCACAAAGATATCTGGGCGAGAAGTAAGACACCGAGTGTAGTGGACAGTGTTCTGCCTGCGGTTTTCAGCAGTCTAGAGTTGGCAGTTGCAGGTGCAAAGCAGTATGGTACTGCAGGCCTGTAGAGTGTCTAGATCTTCAAATGGATTTTTTTCTGTGCCTTATTCTGCTTAGATGTGAGCATGAAGCCTTATTGTGCTTTGGGTAGACGACAGTGAATTTGCCACCATTAAAAGAAATTTTTTTTCTAACGCAGAATGTGAAAACCACTCTTTGGAGATCTTTGCATTAATCCTAACACTTTTGCATTAGTCCTGATTAGGCTGAAAGAAGATGCAGACTGCTGAGGCTGGTTTTCACCTCAAAGCAGACTTTTTTTCTGCAACAAGATTTCACTATGCTTCTGGTGCACAGAGAACAAAATGCAGCAGGGGACCCTATGGAAAAGTTCTGTTGTTGGGTGGTGGAGGTTTTTTTCCCTCCTGTATTTGGGAGATGAATTTGTGAAAGCAGGTCAGACAAAACTTGGGGCTATGTGGTTTGTTGCGAGTATGAACTTTGATTTCTTTCACCTTCCCTTTTACCAGTAGGTGTTGGGAAAATATTCTTTAGCAGAATGACTACAGTAATTTAATTGTCTGCTTAACTATAGCTTTATGATTTTCTGTGCCTGTATCTGTCTTTCCTATACAGCATGTATTGGTGTCATGGTTTAAGCTTAGTCGTAAATTAGAAAAGCATGTAGTCTGCTCGTTCCCCTCCCACAGCCTGTCCTCCCCCCCACTCCTGGAGGGATGGGGAGGAGAATAGAAAGAATGTAACTCCCCCGGGTTGAGATAACCCGGTCCTCATAATACCTAGTCCAGTAACTAAGGTATAACACAAACCACTGCTACTACCACCAATAATAACAATGATAAGGGAAATAACAAGGGA